>QNQO01004571.1:0-22775 GCA_003290165.1 Berberis thunbergii | reverse complement strand
TGACTCATCAGTAGTGTGATTTGTACAGTTGTAAATGCTACATTAGCATAATGAAAATGATTTCCCACAACAACACACACACACACAAAAAAAAATTAAAAATAGCTTCCTCACATGCGATCTGTAGCTGACAAAACATTAAAGCCTCTTGGAATTTCACTAGTTAGCTTGTTAAAGCTGATGTCACTGAGAAGACAAAACACCAACGAAGAAATAAAAAATATTGCCTCTTGAAAAAATATCAGAAAATACATTATTCCTTTAATAATATTTCTTTTAAAAGTTGTTCAGTAAAACTCATTAGTTCATTCCGAATATGCCACCTATTATTTTTTGTGCACTGGTCTTAGAGGACAAAAAACACACAAAGAATTGCACAAAGGATGTTGCTTTGTAACACCATCATGGCAGCTGTGTTACACAACCACCCTTAGTCTACTGAGTAACACCTCCACCCCTCTGAATTTAGCGAAATTTTAGCAAAAAATTTGCACCATATGTTGCGAGTTTCAACAGAAATTTCGCAGCCTATGCCGTGAGATTTTGCACAAATTTCATACAATTTCATAATTTTTTTGAAATTTATGCCTAATCTCATCTTACAGGTTGTGAGAATATGGCTGAAATTCGCAACATACACTGCGAGATTTTGCATAAACTTGCAGAGTTTGGAGTTTCTGTAGTTCAATTTTTTTGTGATTTTTTTTTTAATTCATCATTCTTATTTTATTTTTTCAATCATTGTGAGTTTGGGGGAGGTGGTAGATGTGGGCAAAGCAACGGAGGCTAGGGAGGGTGGTAAAGGAGGATGTTGGAGGGAAGAAGAAGTTGTTGGAGGAGGAAGATGATGATGGTTGTTGGAGGAAGAGGAAGGGGTTGTTGGAGGGGGAGAAGGATGAGATGGTCACACAAGGAAGAGGTGGTCGCAGAAGGATGATGATGCCAGGCAAAATATCGATTATTCTGCAGGCTAATAGCAACAGATAATTGACAGGGAAGAACACAAGAGAATAGCCCAAAACACAGAAAAATAACTCTAATATTTAATCAAATTACTCAAATCAAAAGGTCTCTCTAAAATCAGTCCACAAGCCGGGCTTTATAGCTAAAACTCATCAAATGTGGGCGATGACGGTGGTGGTGGTGGCAATGGCGATGGTTGTTAAAATGGTGGTGGTAGTGGTGCCAGCGGTGGCGGTCACAGTGGTAGTGATGGTTGCAGTGGCTATGGTGGTTGTGGCGATGGTAATAGTTAATGTGCTGGTGGTGGTGATTATGCTATAGTGATGCTAGTGTTATGTTATGGTAGTTGTGTTAGTAGTAGTGGTGGTTGTGGTGAGTATGCTATGGTATCGGTGATCGTGGAATTGGCGGTGACAATGGCTATGGTGGTGGTGGTGGTTGTCGTGATGGTTTTGTTATGGTGGTGGTAGTAGACGTGGCGGCTATGGTGGTTGTGGCAATAGTAGTGGTGGTGGTTGTTATGTTATGGTGGTTGTAGTGGTGGCGCGGGATGATAATGTTTATGGTGGTAATAGTGAGGTGATATTGGTTGTGGTGATTATGCTATGATAGTGGTGGTGGTTGTTATGTTATGGTGGTCGTGGTGGTGGCGCGTGCCGACAACGATTATGGTGGTAATAGGGAGGTGGTGTTGGTTGTGGTTATTATGCTATGATAGTGTTGGTGGTGGTGGTTGTGATGGTTATGGATGGTGGTTGTGGTATTGGCGATGATGGTAGCTGTGAAGTTGGTGTGGTTGGGGTGTTTATGAAAAAGTTGGAGTACTTGAGGAGATGATGAAAGTTTTACAAAGTAATGAGGAGATTTTGTTCCGCAAAGTTTTGCAAAATTTTATAAATAGGAAATGCGGAAGTCTTGAATTCAAATTCCAATAACTATTTTTCGTAAAGTCAACAAAGTACCCAAGTTTATGTAACCGTCGTAAACTTTTGCATTATGCATTATTTTACCGCATATTAAGCGGAGTCTTAGTATTATTGAAATGCAATTATGAAGATTCTTTCAACAAAACCAATGTTGAATACAAACACTTAAAATTTTAAAATATGTATTTTATTATTAAAACATACAAGTATTTTAATACTGTCATGCCTAAGTATTTTTAGTATTTTTCAAAGAAATTGATGGACAATTTAATGGAAATTAATTCAAAAAAAGACCCCGAACATTCAATCGGTCTGAAACAATTATGATTACATTCAAAACTATGATTTTTTTTTTTAAATTTTTTTTATAGAGTTGATTGAGAGAAATTGTGGGGAAGATGGTAAGGGTGTTTAGCACATGATAATTAGCAGCAAAAAAAGGTGTATGTGTAGTGCCAACGGCGAGGAATGTGATTTCTCGAAAAATGTTGAAATTTCACCGAATATTTCTCTTTTTTAGTTTTCGAAATTTCTTTCGAAACCAAATTTTTTATTTTTTTCATTAGGTCAATCTCAATGTCGATACATTTTAACCTGTTATAATTTTAGTTTAATATTAAAATTTGGTTATATAAGTGATTCTTATGCAATAGGTAGTTTGTATGACATTACGAGTCTCGTTATAGTTTTTATGTAATTTGTAAGAGTTTAAAATGCTTAACTTATATTGATAACTTCAAAATTATAATCAAAATTTTTACGTTTGTAAACGAAATATTTCTTAAAATCAACTTACTAAAATTACCTCGAAAAACGAAATCACAATCCTTGGCCAACGGCACGGGCAATATGCTATTACATATACACTGCTGAGAATGTTTGATTTATTTTTAATCTAACATTAATATATATATTGTTATGTCTATTCACGTAATTTTGGATAAATAATTTTCTATTCAAGTTATCAATTCCATTTGGGAAAACTCATTTAACATTGCCACCTATTGGTTGAATGACTCCACAAGATATAATTTGTTGCTAGCTCCAAGTGTCCTCTCTCCAATATATTGTTGCACCACTAAAATAGAAATAGAGGCTGTGAAGTCTGATGATGCCAATAGGTCTCCTATCGCCGCTAATTCTGGATTTTCACTAAACTCTTTAAGACCAGCTAAGAGAGTAGATTGATTGCCATTTCCTATCCCAACTATGTAGAAATCATTGATGCTCACCATGCCAAGAATAGCTGATACAGTTCCTCCGCATTATTCACAACATTCTCTTTATACATAATTGTCTCTTGACCCACAACTTTTACTCTGAAATCGCCAATATACTCATCATCGAGTTGTGCCTCAATCTGCATGTCAGTGGTCATCTCGAGAGTCTCATTGCCGCAAGGTCGTTTTGTTGTTTCTTTCATAACATCATCTCGTAAAATAAATCGTACAACAGTCAAGTTTACACCTGAGTTTTCTGCCATCCTCCATCCATATGCTAGTGCTTCTCGATCATCAGAACCTCCTACAAAAATAACTACAATATGGGGGGAACATGGCTGGTGGATCCAACAAGTCCTCTATCGATCAAAATGCCGACGGAGCATGGTGCATTGGCTAAGATGTTTTGGTTTACTTGAAGTAAATATGAATTGATGGACTCCATACCACCATCAACAGTTTGTTGCTTGTGGAAAGGAACAATTATTAAGGCAACATGTTTGTCTTCGGCAAGGTTGCATATATCTTCATGCATTGTAGTGTATGGGGAAATAACGGTGAAAGGTAGAACAATGACATTTGATGCTTGTTGTGCATAGTTTGTTATAATTAAATCAAAATCTTAAGACTCTAGTTGATTCAATGGAAACAAGAAGAATAGAAACATACCCGATCGATCCATAGCGATTTTTCCGTTGATTGTGATGAGTTTGGATTGTTTGGATCTTCCAATTGATTCAAGCGTTTCCCTTAGTTCTCTGTTGAGAGGATACAGAAGACAATTCCAAAAGTTTTTTCTGTTTTCAACGCATACGCTCAATCGGGGACCCATCCTATTTATAATGCCCATAAGTCACAACCCTTCAACTTACGGGCTGTGAATTTCCAATTCTGCCCCTCATTGAATTAGAAATTACATCCTTATTTACACCATGTTATTTATTAATACCTTATAGTCCAACATCTCTATTAGATCACATATTAGATGGACTACACTTTAAGATAGCAATACACGTTATATTACATATGTGTGCCCACATTATTGGATTTGTCCAACAATTTTCCACTTGGGCCATATATGTTATCTTTAATGTGTATAACCTTAGGAGCTCAAAACTTGCTATCACAAGTAAAGGTATTCCGAAACAATCTCGTCCATTGACTATACTGATACATGATTAAAGTGATTTTCGTCACATGTAACGTAACTAAATCCATCAATAGTCACATATATCAATATAATCAAATGACATAGATCAAACATGGATGTAGAGCATGGAAATTACATGTGATGTGATCAAAACATGTCTATTTTCAACTGGTCCAACTTTAATCTTTAATGAGATCAAACATATAATAAACAGACAATTGACTGAAGACTTTATTTTTGCAGAAAATATTAAATTACACCAATGTGTCCAAAAATTCATCATAAAATAACAAAACTCCCACTAAACCATGATATCCTCATATGACATAACACCCATATGAGCGGTATGCTCATGAAAGACCTTGGGTGGTAATCCCTTAGTAAGCGGATCCGCAATCATGGAGTGTGTCCCAATATGCTCTATGAAAATCTGTTTATTCTCTACTCTCTCCTTCACAACTAGGAACTTTATGTCAATATGATTTGACCTAGATGAGCTCCTGTTGTTGTTGGCATATAAAACTGCTGACTTATTGTCACAATATAACTTTAGTGGTCTTTCTATGTCATTCAAAATGCGCAGCCCAATGACAAAATAACACAGTCATAATCCATGGTTGGAGGCCTCAAAACACGCCACATATTCTGCTTCCATGGTGGAAGAAGCTATGAGTGTCTGTTTAGCACTTCTCCAAGAAATAGCTCCTCCAGCTAACAGATAAATGTAGCCTGATGTAGATTTTCTACTATCTTGACATCCAGCAAAATCAGAGTCAGCATACCCTATGATCTCCAACTGATCTGATCTCTTGTATGTGAGCATGTAATCCTTAGTTCTCTGTAAATATCTCATAACCCGTTTAGCTGCTTTCCAGTGACTCATCCCAGGGTTATCCAAATATCTGCCAAGCATTCCAACAATGAATGTTATGTCTAGACGTGTACATACTTGAGCATACATAAGACTCCCAACAGCGGATGCATAGGGGATTTTTTGCATCTCTACAACTTCAAGTTTAGTCTTAGAACACTGTTTAAGACTGAATTTGTCTCCTTTAGATATAGGGGTATCTCCTGGTTTACAATCTTGCATGCCAAACCTTTTAAGCACTTTTTCTATATAGCCCTTTTGTGATAATCCAAGAATACCCCGAAAACGATCCCGGTATATCTGAATCCCTAAGACAAAAGAAGATTCACCAAGATCTTTCATTTCAAATTTCTTTGATAGAAATTTCTTGGTTTCGTGCAACATGTCTATATTATTAGTGGCAAGCAATATGTCATCAACATACAAAACCAAGAAGATATGCTTACTCCCACTGAACTTATGATACACACAGTTATCAACAACATTTGTCTCAAAACCAAACGAGACAATTACTTGATGAAATTTGTAGTACCATTGACGGGAAGCTTGCTTGAGCCCATAGATGGATTTCTTTAGTCTGCAAACCATATTCTTTGGGTCTCCATGCAGAAAGTTTTCTGGTTACACCATATAAATTGTTTCATCAATGTCGCCATTGAGAAACGCTGTTTTAACATCCATCTGATGCAACTCAAAGTCAAAATGTGCAACAAGAGCCATGATTGTCCTAAATGAGTCTTTCTTTGACACCGGAGAGAAAGTCTCTTTATAGTCGATGCTTTCCTTTTGAGTGAAGCCTTTAGCTACAAGACGAGCTTTATACCTTTCCACATTACCTTTTGAGTCATTCTTGGTTTTGAATATCCATTTACAACCAATAGGCTTAGTATTTTCAGGTAATGGGACAAGATCCCAAACTTGATTGTCTTGCATAGACTTGTACTCCTCATTCATAGCATCTATCCACTTTTGAGAGTTAGAATCCTGCATGGCTTGATGGAAGTTGATTGGATCATTTTCCACCAATCCATCATTTTCCTCATGTTCTTCGAGAAATACCATATAATCATCCGGAATAGCTCTTCTCTTTTCTCTCGTGGATCTCCTTAATGACATTTGATTTTGAGGTTGTTGAGTTTGTTCTTCTGGAATATTTAATTCAATTGGAGCAGGGAGTAGTTCAACATTGTCCTGTTGAGGTTCCAGATCTGCTTATTGATCAATGATAGGTATTGGAACATGTACATTGTCAACAACAGTAGTAGGAGTCGAAATTGATTTCTCCTCAAAGACAATGTCTCTTACATGATTTCTCCCCCCAAACTCGACATCCTCAAAAAATGTTGTTATCCCCGTTTCAAAAATGGACTTAATAGTGGGATTATAGAACTTGTAGCCCCTAGATCTCTCAGAGTAGCCAATGAAGTAGCTGCTCACTGTTTTGGAGTCCAATTTCTTTTCATTCGGCCGATAAGGCCTTGCTTTAGCTGAACATCCCCAAATGTGAAAATGCTTTAGACTAGGTCTTCTACCTGTCCAAAGTTAATAAGGTGTTTTGGCAGCTGTTTTAGTTGGTACTCTATTAAGGATGTAAGCTGCAGTCTTTAGTGTTTCTTCCCAGAGTGATTCAGGTAAGGTAGAATGACTGATCATACTCCTTACCATGTCCTTAAGAGTTCGGTTTCGTCTTTCAGCTACACATATGCCTATGAGAAACCATCCACATAAATCAAGTACAAGAGCTGTCGACATAGGTTTTCTTCCAAACTCAGTGTTGAATAACTTTAGTTCTACAAGGATTCGAGATAACACAGGAAATGTTGTGAAAGAAATTGTGATAGCTATAAAAAAAAGACCCATTGGCTGTATAAACAGTTCGTTATTAAAAATTGTGGGCACTGCTAGCAATTGAATCCCAAAATATAGAGTTCCTGGCAGAACCAAACCAAAAACTACCATGGCTAGAGTTTGTCGATTACTTTGTTTCACCAAACTAACATCCATTTCTACCCCGACCAAGAACATATAGTAAAGGATTTCGATTTTTGCCATTGTATCTAATACCATTAAACTTTTCAAGGGAAATATGTTTTTCCCGATCCAATCAATGGCACCAAAACCACTGGGACCTAATAAGATACCAGCCTGTCACAAATGTATTACTATTAATAAGTGAAAATTACAAGAACGAGTCATCTATGTTTTTTTAAATACCAACATAGAAATTTCACTATAGATGTGGTATTATTAACTATCCAATTTCTACAATTATTAAATATCAAATTCAAATTATATTTATTATTTTAACATGAAAAGACTTTTTAAGTATCTCATGGTATAGATTACTTTTTAACTATCCAGTTACTATAGATGTCCCTATTTGTTACAAGTACTAAATTCCTGAGGAACCATATATATTCTGGGTAAAAAGTTCCTATAGTGATGCAACTTTGATTTGAACTTTGTCTTTAAACAATAAAAATTAAAGACAATTTTCATCCCAACAGTAACCTTCATGTCGATTCTCTTACTAACTTTTGCTTGAAAAAAACATTAAATAGATATAATTCATTCCATTTTATGCATATTTTACGAAGTTAGTATCTTACCAAGTAGCATACAAACAATTCAACAATTAATTAATTTATCTTTGTCCAATAATTATTTCAAGAATTAAAGTTTTCTTTTTTGAGATCAAAGCTGGCAACTACTATACATATATATATTTTCTTTGTATTTTTAAGTTTCTTGAGATCATAATAAGCAAAAAAAATTGTATGCAACCACACGCATAAACACTATTTATTGAATAAAGGATAAATGAAGATAGAACTTACAACAATCTCAGAGACGACTCTAGGTTGGCGAAGAGGCTTGAAGATCATAATAACAATTTGTGTGATAACAACAATTATCATTACCTGTAAAAGGAAGAGAGGAAGAGCGAAATTTAGGGGATTTTCACCCTGATACACCCCATTTGATGTAATCATATTTGACTGATGGCAAATAAAAGGATTGAAGAAATCTTTTATGCCATTCATATCAAGCGCAATACTTTTATTGTACGAAGATATCTCCATTGCAAATTTTTCTCCTTGAGTTTAATCTTTTTTGGTCAATTTATAATTCCTATTTATGTTTGAAAGTAAAGAGTGGTATTGACACATTCCTTGTTTATCTCATTTCCAAGCAATGATAGAAAAAAGAAAAGGAAGGGAAAAATAAGAAACGATCATGGAACGAGTTTGATAATAGTTCAACTGATTGTGAAGGCCATTTACTAAATATGTCAGACACAAAGAAAAATCAATGACATATGTAAGGCCATTCATATCTTTAAGCCTACACCAAAGAAAAATTCTGACTGCCATTTATTATAAACATGAAATACTTAGTGCGCCCAAACATATATGAAGTTAATCCTCCGCCTTTATCGATTAGCGTCATTTGGCTATTATGATCAATATATCATGACAAATATGCCATTGTCGCCTTATTCCTACCTATCCAGAAAACTAAGGACCGTCGCAAATATATAGGGTAAAACTAAACAGTCTTTTGTGCCCTCTGGAAATAGTAATACTGCAGACCACTAGCTAAGGTTGGTGCAAATAACTATTTTAACGATTCAGGACTATTGAATCAAATATTTCCTTTTTCCAAAATCTATTTAGAAGGCTACTGTATGTTTTCTTTTCTTATAAATTGCGGTTATTTAAGGAGTATTTTCGTAATACCAAACATGTGGCACGCGTCACTCACAAGTTGCACGTGCCCTGCATATGTGGATGTGTGGAAGCAATGAAACCATAACCACAAGGGTACAAGGAACATGGACTCTAGAGCCACGAAGGTACGATAAACCTGGACACAAGATCCTAGATTATCATCAAATACATGGAGAAAATACCACCAAGAATATCCTCCATAGAGTACTAATGTCGATCCCGCAACTTTTACTCTGAAATCGCCAATATACTGATCATCGAGTTGTGCCTCAATCTGCATGTCAGTGGTCATCTCGAGAGTCTCATTGCCGCAAGGTCGTTTTGTTGTTTCTTTCATAACATCATCTCGTAAAATAAATCGTACAACAGTCAAGTTTACACCTGAGTTTTCTGCCATCCTCCATCCATATGCTAGTGCTTCTCGATCATCAGAACCTCCTACAAAAATAACTACAATATGGGGGGAACATGGCTGGTGGATCCAACAAGTCCTCTATCGATCAAAATGCCGACGGAGCATGGTGCATTGGCTAAGATGTTTTGGTTTACTTGAAGTAAATATGAATTGATGGACTCCATACCACCATCAACAGTTTGTTGCTTGTGGAAAGGAACAATTATTAAGGCAACATGTTTGTCTTCGGCAAGGTTGCATATATCTTCATGCATTGTAGTGTATGGGGAAATAACGGTGAAAGGTAGAACAATGACATTTGATGCTTGTTGTGCATAGTTTGTTATAATTAAATCAAAATCTTAAGACTCTAGTTGATTCAATGGAAACAAGAAGAATAGAAACATACCCGATCGATCCATAGCGATTTTTCCGTTGATTGTGATGAGTTTGGATTGTTTGGATCTTCCGATTGATTCAAGCGTTTCCCTTAGTTCTCTGTTGAGAGGATACAGAAGACAATTCCAAAAGTTTTTTCTGTTTTCAACGCATACGCTCAATCGGGGACCCATCCTATTTATAATGCCCATAAGTCACAACCCTTCAACTTACGGGCTGTGAATTTCCAATTCTGCCCCTCATTGAATTAGAAATTACATCCTTATTTACACCATGTTATTTATTAATACCTTATAGTCCAACATCTCTATTAGATCACATATTAGATGGACTACACTTTAAGATAGCAATACACGTTATATTACATATGTGTGCCCACATTATTGGATTTGTCCAACAATTTCCCACTTGGGCCATATATGTTATCTTTAATGTGTATAACCTTAGGAGCTCAAAACTTGCTATCACAAGTAAAGGTATTCCGAAACAATCTCGTCCATTGACTATACTGATACATGATTAAAGTGATTTTCTTATATAAATGATTAAACTTGTTTGTTTTCTTATAAATTGCGGATATTTAAGGGGTATTTTCGTAATACCAAACATGTGGCACGCGTCACTCACAAGTTGCACGTGCCCTGCATATGTGGATGTGTGGAAGCAATGAAACCTTAACCACAAGGGTACAAGGAACATGGACTCTAGAGCCACCAAGGTAAACCTGGACACAAGATCCTAGATTATCATCAAATACATGGAGAAAATACCACCAAGAATATCCTCCATAGAGTACTAATGTCGATCCTAATCGAGTCTTTCCACCATCCATGTTGGATGATCTATATGCAGTAGTAGGATCTGGTCTAAACGGTGTCAATCATAGTTGGATCCTGCGTCTTCTTTGACCCATCGGTTGGATTTTTGGCTTTGTGGTGGGACTTCTCTGGTCGGAAGGTTGTCTGGTTCGACATATTTGTTGAATGCTTGAAATCTGGTGTTGGTAACTATTTCTAGATGCTTTGCTTAGCTAGAAAAAATTTGGTATATTCGTTGCAGGGACAAAATTAACTTTTTCCTCGGATGGCGCAAATTTGATGTGTTCAGATCTATCCTTTTTTATCTTGTTGATCTTAAGCCTGCAAAAATGAATAACGGTTAAGCCAGGGACCACTGATGTAGTGGCCAAAGACACTCTAATAGTTAAGTTAGATATCGATGCAATGAAGAGTGAATTCTGTATGTAAATTGCAATGTATATGAGTACCTTTATTCTTCCTTTCACCATCTCTTATAGCGAGTGTTCCCTCTCCAATTTTCCCTACAATTTAGGGCGTGATGGAGGGAGGAGATCTCGCATGAGATCTTACCTGTGCATGACTGAGTTTCTTTGGCACTTGGCCCTATTTAGGACCCCATGCTTCATTGGGCTAAGAGTTGATTTCATGCGAGTGGATCTTGGGCCTATGACAGCTCTGAGATCCGTGTTCGGGCCTTATAATCCTGGGGCAAGCCCTCAGATCCATGCCTTTTAGGCGATGTGTCTTGAGCTTGGGCACCTGACTTACGAGCTGAAAAACAGTTTGTGAATGAGTCCGCTTGGGATTGCACGGAAGTCTTTCTCATGCTAGGGTTAACCCATGCCACATGTACAGCTGTGATTGAGTGATTGTTTGATATGTCATCAGATTAGATTGTAAACGACCAATGTTAATGGCAGCTGATCATAAATCTTATTATATCAGAACCACACCACATTTGGCCGTACCAGCGAGGGATTCTCGATGCACTTACAATTCCCATGTTATATAACTGTATTGGTACAAATAGCATAGCGAATAATCACATTCAAAGATCCGATTAAAATCAAAGGTTCAGCAGAGTATCCAGACCATTAACAAGATTTCCATATTGTCAAAATTGAGTACTATATCAATACACTCTCTTATTGTTCTATGAAAACAAATTCAAGTGGATCAGCTTTGATTTGGCGAGAGAGAACAGAATCGAGTTAAAAGGAATGTTAATGGCAGCTGATAATAAACCATATTATATCAGAACCACGCCACATTTGGCCATACCTCGATGCGCTAACAATTCCCATGTTATATAGTTGTATTGGTACAAATAGCATGGAGAATTTTCATGTTCAAAGATCACATTAAAATCAAAGGTTTAATCAGAGGACAGCAGAGTATCCAGACCATTAACAAGATTTCCATATTGTCAAAATTGAGTACTACATCAACACACTCTCTTAGACTAAACAATATATGGACATATCGTTCTATGAAAACAAATTCAAGTGGATCAGCTTTGATTTGGCGAGAGAGAACAGAATCGAGGAAAAGGAATGTTCCCTTCTTAATTTGACAGATTTCCACCTCTTTATCAGCCTGAACCTGCTCGTTGTGAATGCACATGCAACAATTGGTTCTTGGTACAACAGTTCCACAATAGAAACTGATACACCCTTCCACTCCATCTCAATTCCTGTGCAGAATTGTTGCTTATATAGTCTGTTATTATGCTCCATCCATAGCGCATATACTGTGGCATTGAAGGTAACTTTTTTGACTAAAGATATACTGGATGCGCCTGTGAGATGTTGCTCATGCAGTATTCCACAATAGAAACTGATACACCCTTCCACACCCATCTCTAATTTTCACTTTGTATGGGTGTCGGCATAATTCTTATGTGTGAGAACGCAAGCTCTGGATCTTTCTCTTTTGCCGCTGAAAGTAATCTAGAAGAAGTCCATTTTCATATTTCATTTCAAAAGCTAAGGCCTTAAATGTAGGACTGAAGAAATATAAATTCCCATTGAAAAATCTTGCGCATGTAATTTTTTTCATCATGAAAGGATCTTCATATCTGTAGTTCTTCCAATTGTCAATCCCGTGGTTGAGCAAATGCTGCTCCAATGTGATGTCATTGTGATGGTTAATGACACAACTACGCAATCTGGAGAAGTAGGAGCTGTGAATACTGCAACATCGTCTATCAGTATGGAATGTGGGAACTGTAGAAGGTCTGCTTTAGCAGAGGTGAACGGGCATGCAGAAGAACCACATTGAACCTTCTCGGTGTACGAGAAGCCTGTCATATTTTGAAGCAGTGCAAGTTGTTTTATGGTCTAGTTCCGGTATGCAGATTTTGTATGACTTGTCAGATTGCAGGTCATACAAGTTGCACATCAAATTCTCATTGCCCTACATATATAAGAAACCACGGTTCTTTTTTTGTGAAGTCACACCGATTCCAAGCTTCTATACAAGCAGCGCCAAGCCTTGCACACACTTCGAAAACAAATTAGTTCTACTGTGGCCAATCTGTCTGCAATTAACTCAAGAAGATGAGTAGGAAGCTGAGACCAAGGTCTCACTTCTATGCAAGTTTTGCATTTATCCTTTTGTCGGTCGCCATGGCTTGCTACAAGGAGCATTGAAACAGTTTCATCATGAATAAACTTGAGATACCAAAAGGGGAGATCATAATTGTTTGGAAGACCCTTGCCACAAGCACCACTATACCCATGGCCCTGTACACAACTAATGCTAGCTTTGACATTTCACCTTCAGAAAATGATAAATTGCCTTGACTATCTGAAAGCTCGAGTCGTGAGGCTATAACTATATTGATGGGTACCAATCGTACAACTGCACCGTAAGTTCACACGGTACTACCATAGATAAGCACATGGACAATTTTAGGCTCATGGATAATTGGAGTGGGTTTAATAATCCAACAGAAGAAACACCCCAACTTAAATGGTGTTCAGTAATAATAACAAGAGCATAATAAAATTATTGAGGAAAACTTTTGAGTTACAGTAGACATTTTGAGCATAAAAAAATAATTCCAATTGACAAAAAATAAATAGTTTTTTTTAATTAAATTGGGTTGTTGACCATTTTTATTTATTTATTAATCTATGCCCGAAGGCTACATGACTGACCCTACAGGGTTAACTAAAAAAACTAAAACAAACTCTCACAAGAGAGAGGATTCACCAATACAAGTCTAGACAAACTCAACCTTTGTACATTTTGTTTGCTTTCTTAGTTCTATTGGATTTTCAGGGACAAAGGCTAAAATCTGTGGTGTGGGTGTTAGAGAACGTCTTTGCAGCCGAATCTGTAATCGCATCGTCATCACTAGAGAGGCCTGGCTCATGCAGGAACCTGATAATTTTCTTGTCTCAATCTATTGCGTGTGCGGTTCTTATCCTCTTCCCATACATCTTTTAACCAAATATAGACTGCCTTCACTTCTTCTTTGCCACGTCTTGCAATAGCTTCTTCTATTGTAGAAGGAACGTCGTTTCCCTTTTCATATTCATTTATCATCTTTAACGTAAATTCAATCTCAGGAAGAGTGAGGATACCTTTCGCTTCATTCAGTTCTGCGACGGTGAGTTGTTTCACACTGTGGTGCCCGAATTTCTCACCATCACTGACATCCTGGGAGCTGTTGTCTTCCTTTGCACCTGAAATATTGGCTGCCGGCATGTTGTTGACTTCTCCTACTTCAATATCATGCAACTTATCAGAGGCTATGTACGAAGCAATAATGGCCAAGGCTATGTAAGAAGCAATAACGACCTCTCTAGCGTCCTGCGCAATCGCCAGAATTGGCTCCACAACAACCTCCCCAGCAACCCTGTGACGAACGTCCACTGCCCCTGCTCCCACATCAATCTCCCCTGCCTCCACAACGCTAGCGTTCCCTGTATCCATGCAATCAGAGCTCACGGATCCTGCTCCCAAAGGGACAGTCAAATCTGCAACCTCGCTGCCATCACACACTGCTTTTGCTTCCATTGTAACACCAGTGATCAGACCATCTACTACCTCTGTGTTCGCAGCAACCTGGACATCGCACACTGCCTTTGCTTCCATTTTAACACCAGTGATCAGACCATCTACTACCTCAGTGTTCGCAGCAACCTGGCCTGCAGCACTTGACCTCATGCCAACCGATTCCTTTTCCACCAACCTGGAATTAGTAGCCTTCCTAGACATGTCTTCCTGAAGCTCTGCTTGGAGAGCTCTTTCAATGTCTTCCTAAAAATAAATAGTTACTAGTATTGTATACAAAAGTTACTGAATAATTTGCAAATCTATGGATGTTGAATGAAATGCCTCAAGAGAGTTATTTTAAGTGGATTCCATATTTACTGGACTGGATATTTTTTCAGCGATGATGGACAACAAGCAGTGATGGATGAAACTAGAAAGCAAGTAATTAAGTAGTCCATTTATATTCAATATTTGTTCAAAATGTTTAGTATTCTCTGTTTTTGTGGGTATAGTAATACTTCAAAAAGCATGGAGAAGCCGGAAAATTAGCATGATTTGACTCAATTCTTTGATGAAGCGTATTGCATGAAACTGATTTAAACTTTATTTAAAAAATTTGAAACAATGCTAATTAACTCTGCATAGTCGATAATCGATAATCCCTAAGCCTCCCCTGCCATGTTACAATTACATGCATTAAGCCATAAAGAGAATAAAGGAAAAAAAAAATGGAAACCAAACCCCTGTCTTTCTTTTCCTTATACAAACATATATGTATGTTTGTATTATCATATAATCTGTGTATACAACTAAAACATTTCATCAAGTGAGCTGACGACCTAATCATTTAGTTATGCGGAAGTTGTCCTCAACCTCCTTTGTATGGGAGTTCACAAACTACAATCACAAGCAAGGATAAGTTTCACATAAGTTTCTTCCATAAGAATGTTCATTGATATGCAAGATTCAAGCAAATGAGGTATATAAGGTTTCCTAACATGTTCCTCTACTGACCTCCATTGTCATATTTTGCCTTGTGGCATGTACTTTAAAGTACCCAAATTTCGATATCCTGATTAAGCTCCAGTTAGCAGCCTGAACATTCATGGTCAGTTCATTGAGAAACTCTCTTCAAATAATAGTTTTTATGCTAATTATATATAGAAGTTTTGAATTGGAGTAGGGACAAGGGCATACAGTACTGGTAAAGTTGTCTAGCGTGAATCCTGCCATGCCAATGACAGTATGAACGGGAGCAGTGTAATTGTTATTATCATAAACATCAATCCCATCTGCATCTTTGTTAGGCATGCCCTTGCATACACTTCGATAAACAGCGCATATTCTCTCGTAGTTGTGTACATGCCCCCATAGAACCAAATCCACCTAATTTGATTTCACAACATGAAGAGGAGGGTTGAGTACTTATTTCATCAATCAAGATTGCCATAATAATGATACTAAATTGACAATGAAAGTGGGGTTGTATTGCAATTCGAACTAACACCAACACACACGGATACAATATAGTTAAACATTAGCTTAGACCCCCATACCTTGTACTGCAGTAGCAATGGATCTACAGCTTCAACAAACTTAGTATCCACGCTTAGAATTAAACCCCCTTTTACAGATGAATACATAGGTCTGTGTCTGAAGAACCATATTCAACAATGGTTATGTCACATATGCATAAGCCTACCTGTAAGAATAAATAGGTTTGATCATGCTTACCCTGCGAAAACTACCCATGGTGTTATCGATCGGTTAACGGATCCCAAGTCTTTCTTCATCCAGTTGTACTGTACAAGTTTGTAGTTTTCATTAGATATGAAAAATGACTAAAGTATGACAAAATAACTTTTATTTGACCACCCTACCTGTTCAGAGTTTACTGACCAATTATGCTCCGTCGAAATTACAGTGAAATGCACACTCGCTTGTTCTATTGAGTACCAAGGTTTATCTTTAGCAGAGGTAGGCATTGGGAAGTATGTTTCATAAGCAACTCCACATTCTCCTCCGGAGTCTGCTGTAATGTACACTGATCCTGAATCAATGTAGTCCCTGCAAAGATGCAACATGCCTAATCATGTGAGAACTCAATAACAATCTTTGTTGGTAAAGGAAGGAGATTAATTAGGTACCTCTCATGGTTACATCGCAGTCATGTAAGTTACGTGTGAAGCAACTGGATGGATAAGGTGAAGGAAGAAATCCCATTCTACTAAAAAGCCAGTAGCATAGCTTATGTCTCCGATATGAAAAACAGAGTCAATATTTCTTGTTGCCACTTCGTCAGCCATGGCTCCAATAACAGACAGTGATCCTGGCTGTATTTTCATGTAAAAAATAAATAACCATTTGATGAACGGCTTCATATTTGTTTGTTTCGGAATTGCCAAGTACCTGAATGTAATGCTCAATAGATTGATCATGAGGAGCCTTTCCCATATCACCATATGCGAGGAATGTGAGCTCATTTGATCCTACGGCTGGTGGTGTTTGGAATTGGATTTCTTCACTCCAACCAACTGAATCACTGTATTGTGATCATTTTTACTAAAACTATGGCATTTGAAGTATACAAATTTTCCGATTAAACCACTACATTATCTACTTGACCTGAATGTTACCTTCCGTGTCTGTATGAATAATCACTCCTAGGCTGAAGCCCTGTCATCAGAGCTGAGTGAATATATCCAGGATCATGCCATCCAAAATCTGAAGCTGGACTTGGTAAATCAGAAGCTATGATCAAGTCGAGACACAATCAATTAGTCTTCAATTCAGGTAAAGAAATCTGTTCAAAGGTTAGCCAAAATTTATCCACTAATTATGAAGGGATACTCACTGCACATATCGGATTGTGTAAATGATGTAACATTCGATATGTCTGACTTGCCATTCCCATATTGAAGTTGTTGTGGTGCTGCATCTCCACTTACCCATGTCAATTTCATCTACAATCAACCCCAATAAAATTTATTATTACCAAAAAAAAAAAATCAACAGTGTGAATATGACCAAAAATTTTATTTTGTAACTTTAAAAATTTACATTCTGTTTTTGAAATTTAACATTTATTTATTTATTCATTATTCAGATAAAACCATGACAGAATACACCGTTCTGAACCCTTCAATATATTGTTGTGACTGAATCTAATTCGCTATTCGAGATCTCGAGTTCACCTTCTTCTACACCTTTGATCTAGGTTAATTATTACCTGCTTAGAATTCTTTCTTTACCCAGATTATACTATTGTTTAATTTCTTAAGTTTTATATATATTATGCTCAAAACTGATGTCTCAATCCTTTACAAAATCATTGAACTTTCTTGATCAAAACTGAACTTTTCCAAATTGACCTCTTAACAAGTTATATGGTATTAAGTCGTTGTCATAATGTATAAAAGCTATCTGGCCATGTTTATGTAACATGGTAACGGCAAGAAAATATTCCCTTTAAGAAAACAATGGTTTCACGCGACATCGATATAAAACCTGAAAACTTCTTAACTAGTAAAGATAATATATAAATATGAAGCTTCAAGAGCCATTGATTAGTTTTAAATCATTTAGAATTATCACATAGTGTTAAATTAATCATACACACATGATTAGTTGACTATATCATACACACATGAATAGTTGACTATCTTGACAAGAAAAAAAAATGGCTGATCTATGATCCAAAGTTTTCGGAGATATATGTACATTTATAAAAAGAGTTGGACTTACTGATTTATCAAAGAGTTGGACTTACTGATTTATGCAAAGTTTTCGGAGATATATCAACATGCATGAGATTTATACAAAGAGTTGGACTTACTGATGTTCCGCTGGAATCAATGCTGGAGCGATGGCCATATAAAGCTTTTGAATTGGTAAAATTCAGAGCGTTCGACCTTTTCAAAATGCAAGGAGTATCGAATCCACCAGCAAAGAATACAAACTCTATATTGGTTCGAATGTTAACAACGTGAAATGTTAACGACCCAGAGCAAGTCTATACTAGGCAATCACCATCTTCGTTTATCTGGCAGTCCTTCTTTCAACATCCAAGGTACTCTGGATCATTCTTCATGTATTGTGCCTGAAACATGAACATATATAAATGTATGGTACTTATAACGTTAACTGACGATACTAACAACTATATTAGTTGGTCTTGAATTTAGATTTCACCTTCACAGGATAATGGCACAGCAGAGGAAGACTACCGAAGTCACCAGTCTGCTCGTATTCGAAAGCATCCAACGGACAACTTGACACACTGCTCATGCAATTCAACCAAAACAAAATCACTACACAAAATGGTTTCAATTTCCATCTCCTATATTTCAATGGCTTACTCTGCATTGGAAGGTGAAATCATAGCAACCCAGTCTGAATCCGCAGGAAGTAAGACACCACTAATTGTAACAGTAACATTCTGATCATTTGAAAGACCCGTAGTATTCGTAATATCGATTTCAAGATATGGGTTCAAATCAGGACAGTCTATCAATAACCTCCGGTTAATTATCCGAAAATCAGATATTGCAGTGTAGCCTTGAAACTGACTAGTTGAGCTCAAATTCATAACATGACGTCTAGATGAAAAAGATGAAGTAGAAGAAGATGAAGGTATTTGAGAAGAAAACAGGAAGAAGAATAAGAAGAAGAAAACAAACATCATGGTTGAAGCCGAAACAAGAAGCAAACCCAAAGAAGGAAGTTGTGAAGAGGATAAGAAAAGAAGTTTTTGGCGAATGGGCTTTCTACTGTACAGTTTCTTCGGTGATGAAATCAGTGGTGACAGCATGTTCTCATCATTTTCGGCAAATTTGGTTCCCATAATCAATCAGCTGATGATGCAAATGTGAAACACAGTTTAAGTGTTTTAGTTAGTTATCAGAGAATTTATAACAAGAAGTTCTTTCAATACGCAAGATGATGGACTGTTCCATTGCTATTTAATGGCATATTCTGTATATGCTCAAGATGATGGACTGTTTCAAGAAGTCGCTTTACATGAATAAATTAAAAGCTCGTACTGAAAAAGATAATACAAGGGATGATTTCACAACGTGGAGAAGTGGTATTGGGTGCAATAGAGTGGTAAGAATGAGACGTTTATGGCCACAGGAACAGTTAGGTTTGATATTAATTGAGGGAGAGAAGAGAACCTCAAATGCAAATATGTTTTATCCTGGTTGAACATATTTTGTTTTCATTTTTTATGGAATGTCTTGTTTTTTTGGAAAATTGGGTTAAGGGGTTTGTTGTTACGGTATCGGGCACATATGATTATAGGTTGTTATTAGGAAGTGGATCACGATCCTGAGAGTAGTACATTGTACTCTCTTTTGCTGTGGTTTTAGACCATTTACGTGCATGTCCATCATACATAGCAATGATATTATCTCAAACTTAAACACCACCATATGACATCATGCACCTACGTACACCCTTTGGTCCAAGGGCTATTAAAGAGTGAACCACTTTTTTATAAACCCTCATGACAACTTTCCTTACTTAATGTGAATATTCCAACATTTTGCATGGGCTTGACCGACAAATGTGCATAGGGCGATGAAGACATCGAAAATTACTTTTGACAGAAATGAAAAACGTGATATCTGATGGAATTTTCAAATACGTGGTTGTCAATAGATCTTCGATGGATATTGATTTTGTTAAAATGACTTGTGCTAAATCTGAAGTGGATCTGAAATTTGATCCAATCAAAGGTTAAACGCCAAACTGACATCTGATTCACACCTCTCAATTTTTATTTCTACTTTTAATTTAATTTGATAAGTTCGCTATCAATTTTTTTGTAAAGAAAGTAGATGGTTCGCAAATATCAACTTGACAACTACAAAATGAGCTGTTGTGATGTGGATTTTGATGTTATAAAACTAGGCTGGATTGTCCTAATTGAAAGATGTTGTTGGAAGTCCAGAATGAAATCCTTTATTGAGTTGTTTTCTTAGCCTAGATTAAGGCCTTATCAAGACCCAATATCAAGGCCCAACTAACTTGTGGGCAAGGGCCTTATGCAAGACCAATAACCTAGGCCCAAAAGTGGACAAGAACCTCCAAATTTTATACAATCATCAACTGGCCTTATTTATCCAATTGTTTAACATGGTACAAGCATGAACAATGTTCAAAGCAAATGTTATTTTGCGTGTGTGTATACACTGATGATACATCAAAATAGACCGTCATCCCAGTTCTATATGTGGCAAAAATTGTCTATCACGATTCACGAGGATCGGGCATCCCAAAATTGAGCCAACTCATAAATCCCAAAGAGGGCAAAACCAATCATAAAAATTCAAACATGGTCCGTCAGAAGAAATCATAACTAAGACCCAAATCCAGGCTCGAGCGAGTTCTCTCATAAAGAAGAAAAGCTTGCATAAGAAAATAGTCGTGGGGGAGTTACGCCTTCTCGGACACGTCTTCATAAAGGAGGAGACTGTTACGAAGAACGTCTCCCTTTGTTGTGCCTCATATGCTTAAGTCGGGTAGAGAATTAACCGCAACCATTATATAAGGTAAAAGAAACAATCAACAAATGTATGCAACTTTAACCGAGTTTTGTCCAGATTTACTTCTCTCTCTAACATAATTGCTGACTTAAGCAACGGAATACCTTCGGCCACCACAAATGTAGTCATTGGCAATCTAACATCTATTTTACTGGTCAAACTTACAAGAGAACGAGATTTGGACGCATCATACTCATACATGTAACTTTTGTGCTCATTGCAATGAAAAATTGTAGATAATTTTTCGGAGATGGAAATTAGAGCGGCAATGGAAGAGCTAAAAACTGAAGTTTCTCCAGGTCTTGATGGTTTCTCGATGATGTTCTATTTGAATATGTGGGAGGTAATCAAAATTGAATTTCTGAAAGTTGTTGCAGAATTTAACTCGAGAAATTTTCTTGATTGGCGGTTGAACACCACTATCATCTCACTCATTCCTAAATGTGCGGGAATGCGAACAGTAAAAGATTTTAGACCTATCAGTATTTTGAATGGGGCCTATAAGATCATTGCTAAGGTGTTGGCTAACAGATTGAAAATAGTTCTTCATTCAGTCATTTCTCCTTTTCAAAGTGCAGCGGTCAGTGGCAGACAGGTGGTGGATAGCCCTCTGATTGCCAATGAATTATTGATTCTAGGAAAAAGCAAGGTGTTCCAGGGCTCGTTATCAAATTAGATTTCTCCAAAGCCTTTGACAACGTCTCTTGGAGATATTTGGATTTGGTAATGGCTCGCATGGGGTTTGACGCCAAATGGATTCATTGGCTTCACACTTGCAGATCTACAGCTAATTTCTCGCTGAAAATTAATGGTCAGCTGCACGGGTTTTCAATAGCTCGAAAGGTCTGCGACAAGGCGATCCACTGTCTCCTCTTCTCTTTACTATAGCAGCAGAAGGTTTAACTCAAATGATTCTTAAAGCGGTTGATGCTGGCCTAGTGAGAGGGTTTTCTGTTGGGGAGGGTAGTCCGCCTGTCTCTATTCTCCAGTATGCGGATGATACTATCCTCTTTTGTGATGCCTCCGCTTCTCAGGTTCTTGCTCTTAAAAGAATTATGCTTTGGTTTGAAGTTATTTCAGGACTGAAATCAACTTTCACAAATCCAGGGTGTTGCCTATTGGAGATGTCCCTCATCTGCACCAGTTGGCGGGTTTATTGGGTTGTTCAGCTGGTCATCTTCCAGTTAAGTACTTGGGTATGCCTTTGGGGGCTAGTTTCAAAAGTAAAGCTGTGTGGGATGAGACGATCGAAAGGATGGAATCGAAACTAGCGTCTTGAAAACGCAAATTTGTCTCCAAAGCTGGCAGACTAGCTCTTGTACAATCCACATTAGCTTCTATCCCGGTGTTCATTCTGTCTCTTATCAGGGTTCCCTGTTCAATAGCAGCCAAGATGGAACGGGATCATGCGCGATTTTCTTTGGGGTTCTACTCATAACTCTAGAAAGATGCATTTAGTGGGTTGGGAGAAAATTTGTTGTCCTAAATCTCGAGGTGGTTTAGGCATTCGTCAGGTGCTCACTTTCAATATTGCATTACTTTCTAAGTGGCTTTGGCGATTTGCAGAAGAAAATGATAATTTATGGAGAGCTCTCATTATGGACAAATATGGGCGCAATAGATGGGTTTGGGAAAAGAGAACTAAGTACACTTCCTACGGATGCTCTTTGTGGAAGTCCATCTCCCGGTGCGCAAGTGGTTTCTACCCTCACACCTCTCTCCAATGTGGAAATGGTGATCTCATCTCTTTCTGGCATGATGCTTGGTG
>QNQO01004570.1:0-22806 GCA_003290165.1 Berberis thunbergii | reverse complement strand
GAAAATCTTATTATTATTTCTGCAAACTACTCTATAGGTAAATGGAGAAATATAAAAACCATTTATAACACTAATAAGCCTATGAAATTTATCACTAGCCTAATCAACCATGTGGTGTTAATTTAGCTATTAATTTCAATTGTATCTAGTACAACAAATCAAGACTCGCAAAACGCCGCCAATATAAATGAAATATTTTTGTATCTTATATGTATTATTAATTATAATAGAAGTCGAGACTTAATGAAGAGTATATATCTAGGATGTATATCTAGGATGTTGCCTTTCAAAAAAATATATATCTAGGATGTAATCTAACTTAGTATGCTTATTTTGTGAAGATTTCTTGAAAAAAACCCAAAAAGTCGTTGAATGAGTTGCTATTTGTCAGATACATTTGAAGAATATGCAACAACTATTAGATGAAATAGAAAAACATACAAAACAAACATATAGTTAGTAAAACGTGTTTCTCCAAAGAATTCATTTTGAAAGGGAAAACTTTCATGGCTTGCCACAAATTTTCTCTAGCCCAAATTTATATCATATGATAAATACAACCAATTTCAGTAAGAATATTTCAAACAAGCAAATTTAAAAGAAAAATAGAGTTTATGAAATAACAACCACCTATCTATGTATTGCGTATGGGTTTTTTGATTTCTTGTTAAGATATAACACTCCTGCTCCTATTCTTGAAATTAGAGCAAAATAACAAATAAAAGATAATTGGGTGGCAAAAAGTGAATTGTAAGAAAAGAGAGGGAAGGGGGAAGATATGGATAATGATTTGGTAGTACCTCTAAATTTCTGCTTATGAGGAACTAAATGGTTAAAATAAATTACTATTATTTACATTACCACCATCTTGCTTAAATTTATTTTACATTATTACTACAACACCAGGCACACCATCAGTGCACTTTAGAATTTTTTCAAAGAGAAAGGAGGCAAATAGTATTAGAAGGGTCATATTGGACTTGTAGAAGAGTTGGTAAGTAATTTATAACCCATTATCCTTAACTTTTATAAATTATATAAATAAATAAATAAATAAATAATAAATAAATAAATAATTGCCTAGACTTCCGCGTTAGGCGCTTAGTCCTCTCTTCACCGCTCATCTATCGCCTAGCGATTTTTAGAGCACTATTAACCACTAATAAAATAATAAATGATTGAATTATACAAAATGAGGACTCTCCCATCACCCATGTGCCAATCACAATTACAATCGAGGCAACTACAAAGGAAACTTTTTTTTCCTCTTAAAATTATGAAAATGGTGTAATTACTATTGATTGTTCTAATCATTGTTATACGAGTAAGGCTAGCCAGGCTTGTTGGTTGACATTTTAAAATTTTTTCTTGATTTTTTTTTTATACTTTTACTC
Source organism: Berberis thunbergii (assembly GCA_003290165.1). Taxonomy (NCBI): domain Eukaryota; kingdom Viridiplantae; phylum Streptophyta; class Magnoliopsida; order Ranunculales; family Berberidaceae; genus Berberis; species Berberis thunbergii. The sequence continues at coordinate 21,412 of QNQO01004570.1, read as the reverse complement.
TTTTTTCTTTAAAACAAAACCACAAACATCACTTATAGAAGGGATAGAATTGTAGAAAAGCTAAGAAAAAACCCAAAAAAGACCAGCAAACAAGGCTGGCTAGAATTGTTGTTGTTATACTTACCAACCCTTAGTTGTACTTTGTGAGCATATATTATGAGACATGCATGACCAATATTAAGTTTGAGTGAGGTGTGCTTATGCATGGTTACAACCATCTATTACGTACACCATGTGCAAAATTGTATTGAGGAGTGGTTGTTAATGTCTTACTTCATAATTGGGATCGATAATATTGTCACTACACCAAATTGACATTTTTGTAACAACCCTTAAAACAATATCACTTTTGAAGTGTAACAAATTACCTAACAATTTTACACATTTTCACAAACAAAATGATACAATAATTGTATCATCATGAAGAGTCTGGTTATAACAGTGATACTCCAACTTATTGTATCATGTTTTTGTGTTACTGTTTTTCATTTTTTTACTAAATTTAATTTTTGACTTGAAATTGTTTGGTGAATTGTAACATCTCAAAGTGATACTGTTTTGAGAGTTGTTACAAAAACGCCAATTTGGTGTGATGTGTGTTATAAATTATGATGTATGATAGATGAAATTTCATGTGAAGAGCAACAAAACCAGGTGGAGGGAGGCTTTAGATAGACATCAACATTGTCCCAAGTGTTGTTAAGATGTTGATGTATGAGTATTGACCATGTTATCTTTACTAGATGAGTACTATCATCATCCTAACACTACTAAAAAAAAAATCCCCTTTTGTGATGACTCTTAGCGCGACGAGGGAAGTTTTGTCACTCAACATTATCCTAGCGCGACGACATATTTAATTTCGTCACACAATTACAAAAAATAGCTAACTACTTAACGCGACGAACTGTTTCGTCGCGTCAAAACCTCTTTCGTGATGAAGTTAAAGCCTTCGTCGCCTCTTTGCATCGCCGGTGCCGGCCACACCTCCAATCGTCTCTCTCTTTTACTTGGAGAACGGTCAGGAAATTACTAATTTTTTTATTTTTTGAAATTTCATGAAATTAGGTTGCTATCATGTGGATTTTTGGGAGTGTCTCACATTTTTTTTCGAGTGCATACTAGATATTTATTAATTATAATATCTACATCGTCCACTTGAAGAATTGTAATTGAGATGTTGCTGAAAAATTTCCACATTGAAACCTAATCGCATTAGTGTCATTAACTCTCTTGAATTCTCATGTTTTGTTTATAAACTGAAAACAGGCGCAATGGAAAGACAGTGGATACAAATCAGGACAAATGTTGTGATGAATATTTAAATGGGATCGAGAGCTTCATTGAGTTTGCAAGGGCACATGTCACTGGTATGACGAATCATATCAAGTGTCCGTGTCAATGTTGTAACAATTGTTTGTGGGCAGACATTCAATATGGTTCGACATCATTTGGCGAGGTATGGGATGATTCAGAATTATACGAGGTGGATTTATCATGGGGAGCGATGAGAATTTCGTTCGACTTCATCGAATTCTCAGCCACTTGTGCCGCACATTGAAGAAACGTCCATGATAATGACCAAGTTATGGGTATAATAAATGACGCTTATCCATATGCATCGATGAACGAAGATGGCATTGATGATATGGTAGGAGATATACCGTACCTCCCAACATGCTGCAAAGTGAAGAGTTAGAAAACTATGAAAGACTGTTGAAACAAGCCCAACAAGCATTATACCCCGGTTGCACAGAGTTCTCCCTGCTTACTGCCATTGTGGAGTTGATGCATTGCAAAGTGAAACATCATATGTCGAATGAGTGTTTTTCTCATTTAATGGGAATTATGAAGCGGGATGCTTCCGAAGGAAAACGTTTTGCCTGAGGATTATCGTAACGCGCAGAAATTGTTGAATGGTCTTGGTTTGGGGTATCAAAAGATTCATGCTTGCAAATACAACTGTGCATTATTTTATAAGGAAATTGAAGGGATAGATGCATGCCCTGTGTGCAATGAGCCAAGATATAAGCCTAATTCTGGTAATAAAACGAAGAAAATTCCACAAAAGGTTTTGCGTTATCTTCCACTGAAGCCCAGATTGCAGCGACTGTACATGTCGACGCACACTTTGAGTCATATGAGATGGCACAAGGAAGGAAGGGGTTGATGATGATTTTTTGAGACATCCTGCTGATGGAGAGGCTTGGAAAGCATTCGATACTATGTATCCCGATTTTGCAGAAGACCCGCGCAATGTTAGATTGGGGCTTGCAACTGATGGATTTAATCCGTTCGGGAATATGAGCTCTACTCACAGCACCTGGCCTGTCGTTGTTGTTCCTTATAACTTGCCCCCTTGGATGAGTATGAAAAAAGAATTTACAATGATGACTTTATTAATTCCTGGTCATCCAGGAAAGGACGTTGATGTTTATTTGCGGCCGTTGGTTGATGAGTTAAAAGACTTATGGAAAATGGTGTACGTACATTTGGTAAGTCTACCAACACAATGTTTATGTTGAGAGCAGCAGCAGTGATGTGGACTATAAGGCATGTCCGATATGCAACGATGATGTAACGTCTGATTGGCACGCGGAAAAGGTATGTTATATGGGTCACCTTAGATGGTTGCCCTAGGATCACGAGTGGCGAACAAATAAGGTGGACTTTGATGGAAAAAATGGAGAACGACACTAGACCTAGAGAATGGTCGGGGGATGAAATTTTGGCTAAATTGAATAGCTTGAAATTTGGTCAGATTGGCAAACATCCCGATAATCGTGATACTAATTTGCATAGGTCAGCTACACATCTGAACTAGACGAAGAAGAGTATATTCTTCGAGCTTCCATACTGGTCGAAATTAAAGATCAGGTACAACCTAGATGTGATGCATATTGAAAGAATGTGTGTGATAGTGTGGTTGGGACAATTCTTGGCATCGAAGGAAAATCGAAGGACATTGTGAAAGATAGGGAAGATTGTATGAACATGGGTCTAAAGAAACGGTTATCGCTTAAGAAAGTCGGTGACAAATGGGTAAAGGGACATCCATATTTTGCAGTTAAACCGCCAGTAAAGATAAAAAAATTTAATTTTTTTTTCTTCTGTGAAGTTTCCAGATGGGTACGCATCTAATATTGCCCGTTGTATGAAAATGAGTGATGGGAAAATTCGGGATTGAAGAGCCATGACTGTCATGTACTACTGTAACGTCTTCTTTCGGTCGCTATTTGAGGATTTTTGCCATCGAGTGTTGTTGGCACTATTACAGAATTGTCGAGATTCTTCAAGCAGCTATGCGCAAAGTCTCTGCACAAATCGGATATAGAAAGGTTGCAACACGATATTCTTAACATCTTATGCAAATTCGAACAGATATTTCTTCCTGCATTTTTTACTTGCATGATTCACTTGATGATACATTTACCGGGTGAGGCAAAGCTTGGTGGGCTGGTCAATTATCGGTGGATGTACCGAATAGAAAGGTAACTCATATGCTTGTTTTCTAACTATTCTTCATTTATTGTAACGAGTCTGACATCTTTATATTTTGTAGAATATTAGGCACATACAAAAGGTACGTACAGAACATGGCAAGACCCGAAGGATCCATAGTGGAGGCATATATTGCAAATGAATCACTAACTTATTGTTCAATGTATCTCCATAATGTTGAGACGTCCTTCAACCGAACTCAACGAAATAATGACGGTGGTACTAGAAGTGAGACACTTTCTGTTTTTGCGCAACTCGCACGACCGCTTGGCGAGCCACCAACAAATAATCAGTTTAGCGACACTAAATGACGGTGGTACTAGAAGTGATACACTTTTTGTTTTGGCGACACTTTCTGTTTTTGTCACTCCTGGGAAGGTTTGGATTGCAATAGATTAAGATGGTTGGAACTAGGATCTGTCAAGTTACTTGACTGATAGGAAGGGGTTTGGATTTTTGCGCCGTCCGTATTGAAATATAGCTCTAATGAAATATATGTTCGTGTACCAAATCAGATTGCTCCACTCATTATTGTTATTTTTGTGACGCGAACTCATACGTTGCTTTCATAGTGTATTGTCCATTTTGTCTAGCAGTCCATATAACTTCATCTTTGCTTTCCATATCTAATTCTACCATGCTTAGGTCCTCAGTCCATAACTTCATCTTCGCAGTGTATTTTGCCTTTATTTTTCAAAACATCTTAGGAGTTAGGACTTGCGAAATGTCACAACTATCTTCATTTGATTTGAATCATGGGCATGCTTCATTTGTTAGAATTATGGATTGTTGAAGTGGTAGTCAGATTATTTGGTTTCTGGATTGTTACAGAATTTCAAGTTGTTTTCTTCCATGATCAATTTTGGTTGTTCCCCATTGATTCAATCTTTCTAAATTTCTCCCTCTTTTGATCTAATTTTGAATGAGTTTTCTGATAGTAAACTCCAGTCTCTCTTATTGATTATTGTACTATAGTGATTTACATTTGCATATAAAATGCTAGACATGTACATTTATATCTCCTCTACATTTGCTGTTGAAATTAATTTTTTTTTGTTCTTCTTCCCCATTTTATCCAGTTTTCTTCCCGAACCTTATGAAATTCAAGTTTTCTCTTTCATTATACATTGTATAGTTAATTTATTGTTTTATACGATCTTCCACTGATTGCATCTATTTACTTTGTCTTCATGTTACTTTGTAATTGTTGTGTTTTTATTATTTTGGTTCAGATGGCTTCTTTGATAACAAGAAAACGTAGGTCTGTAATTGTTGCTGATAGTAGTTCGGTCGCTGCTCCTCCGCCCAATGTAGCTCATTCCACCATTAAGGCTCCCGCTACAAGGGCATCTTCTATCAATACTCCACCAGCACATGGATCAAATGTTCCAGTAGTTGATTAATCTTCATCGTCTGGATTAGTTCTTCAAGTTCTCACTCGACGAAGCTCCAGATGAACAAACCGTCAATCAACGGCTCCTGAGATTGCACTCGAGACTGTAACCATGACTGAGGATGTAAACCCCTCCCCCCAAGGAGATGGAGAGCTCCCTAGAGGTAATAAACTTAAGTTTTCCTCATCATATTCGGCAAATTGATTTTTTTTTTTTACAACAACAAAGAAAATGAGTGGGCCCTGTAGACAACTAAAATCCCAAAGGATCACACGAACCACTAACACACGCATTCCCGTAGTGTGGGATCCTAGTCATCGTCACTCACAATCGGCGAAGATTAATAGCTTGTTAGTGCATGACATTGGTGCAATCATTCGCAACCATTGCCCGATGACATCCTCATCTTGGAGTGAGGTCAAGCCCGAGACGTAGGCCGAGGTGTTGGACGCGCTCACAGTAAGTTTTAGCCATTCATCTCAACCTTTAATAATTAAAATCTTTATAATGCAGAAAGTTGTGAAGGTTTTGCATGTTTATGCTTGCATTTTTACATGATTTGGTATAACTTATCTCTTTGGGCCTTAATATTCTCTAATAAATATTATTTAAAAATTCAGGTTAACTTTGAGTTTAACATGAATGATCCAAACATTCATGAATATATCACCGGTACGTGCGTGGATCGATACAGGAATTGGAAGCATGATTTCCATTGAGACTTCCAAACGTTTTCTGATGTGGATAGTGCTAAGGCACAACCCCCAATCGAATTGGAGCATAGGCTTGATGAGTGGGTGTGGTTGTGTGATCATTTTCGATCTCCCACATTTCTGGTAAGCATTAACGTTTATTTAATTAAAATAAACATATTTATTTTTATATATGTAATAATGCATATGTTTAATATATATTTTGAATAATTATACAGAAAAGATCTGAGGCGAACAAGGCGAACCGACGTCAAAAAAAATTTGACATCACTCTGGTTCATTGCCCTTTTCTTATAGGGTGGAGGAACGACGTCTAGTAAGTTAACTCATATGTTTCATTTCATTATTTTATTTTAGTCAATACATTCAATTAAATGTTTATATTAGTTGGTTTATTATTGTAACAATGTTTTGTAGGAGAGTTCAAAATTCCCAGAAATCGACATGTTCAAGGATGTTTATGCACTACCTGGCAATGAGGTTGCCGTAAAGTTGCATGTAAGTTTTATTCTTTGCATTTTTTGCATGTTGTCACTTCTGTTGTTTAAAAGTTATTAATTTTTAATATTTTTTTAATCAAATAAACGATGGTGGAGAGGCGGGATGCCTACATGGAATGAGTGGCCTCGCAGCATCCTCCGGAAACTCCGTTGGAACAGCTCACAATGGACAATCCTGATGCAGGATTACATATTTTGACGGAGACATTGGAATCGCTAAGTCCAAGACCCGGAAACATTGTTCGGGGGATGGGAAAAGCTAAAGTTCGTGAGGTCAACACCTCATCATCAGCTTCGCAGCGGTCAGTCGGAATCGTTTCATCATTACAGTCAAAAGTGGAGGAATTACAGAATGAATTAAATGCTGCCAAAGTGCGTGAGGCGGAGAGGGAGGCCCAGGAGGGGGAACGACAATCACAAGAGGCAACTAGGTGGAGTATGTTATTAGGGGCTCTCCAGCAGTCGGGGATTAATTTGTCGAGCCTCCCGCTACTGTCGACAAACCATCATCAACCATCACATTCCTAAAAAATGTACTAATGTGTTTTTTTAATTTGTAACTATACAATACGGTTTAAAATTTTTAATTTGTAATGGATACATTATGATTTTACATTATTAATTTGTAAAGTTAATAGTATTTAAATAAATTAGCCAAACCTTTCTATGCGTGAGACGATTCAATTAATAAATATTTCAAATTTAATTAAAATAAATATTTGAATTAAAAGATTTCAAAATTATTAAACAGAACTTTAAGCAACAAATTTTCGTCGCATAAGAATAGATCAAGCATGTTTGGATCGACGTAACCTGCGTGACAACATTAGAGTGATGAATATTGTTGTCGCGTAAAGAATATCTTGTGCGATGAAAGGTTCGTCACCATTGAGTTAAGCCGAAAAAGTCTAACGCGACAAAAGGGATCGTCACGATTGAGTTATGCCGACAAAGTTTAATGCGACGAAATGGTTAATCGCTTAAGTATATTTTGCACGAAGAACAATTATATTTCTTGAGACGAAATTAGCGTCGCACAAAACAATATTATGCACCCTTTTGCAACGGTCTTTGATGTCGTCGCAAAAAGGATTTTGTAGCGACAAAGATTTATTTTTGTCGCGCAAAGGCTTGCGAGACAGAGCTGTGGCGACAACCTTTGCGCGACTAATATTTTGTCGCCCAATATTTATTGCGACAAATTGTTGTCTATAGCGACAATTTTGACTACGTCCCTAAAAGGTTTTTTTTTTTTTTATAGTGTACGTGTCATTTGCTTTGGGGCCTATTGTTCTACCAACTCTGTATTTTATTGGGCCACATCTTTCTGAGGATGTTGTAAGGGAGCAGAATACCATAACCTTTTGGCGCATTGGTCAGGGAAATATCAGTTTTTTTGAGGAAAATTGGAATTCGGTTGTATCCTTCAGAAGATCGACAGATTTGGTTGATCTAGGTGTATGACCTTTGGTAAATGAAGTGATTTCTTCCAATTTTGAATTGGTTATCCCGCAGATCAGACATATAGCAAGGAGAAGTTTTTCTGATAGATTATATGGCGAGGAAGATGGAAAAGATGAATGTATATGGGTTCCGAACCAAAATGGGAATTTTTCCCTTCAGTCGACCTATGAAATACTACGCAAAAAAGGGACGGTCAATGACCTCTATCGAATGATTTGGCATGATATTCTTCCTTCTAGAATTTCAGTTTTGGTGTGAAAATTACTCCGTAGAGGGGTACCAGTGGATGGGGAGCTGTACAGATGTGGATTTTAGTCTGGCTTCTAAATGTAGATGTTGCAACATGCCACAACGAGAATCTCTGAATCATTTGTTTTTGGATGGTGAACTGGCAATGCAGGTTTGGCACCATTTTGAGTTGATTTTTGATGTGCATATCAGAAAACCGGCGGAAATATCCACGACCCTTGTCATTTGGTTTAGGCAAGCCAATATGAGAACACAAACAGGTGTGTTATTCTTTCTCACTCCCATGTTCATTTTATGGGAAATATGGAAACAGCGGTGCAAATGTGTTTATGACAATGCTGCCCCGAATCCTGCTTTTGTGATTTTGAATATTCGGCGTAATCTACACTTGGCAAATAATTTTATAACTCCTAAACAAGTCAGCTGGCATAAGGCTCCATTAAGGGCTTTGGGGATACAAGAAACTCTAGTTTTGAGAAAGCTAAGTAGAGTTGTGTTCTAGCATCCCCCTTCGTCAGATTTTGTTGCTCTCAATGTGGATGGGTCCTCCTGTAAGAACTTGGCTGCAGGCGGTGTGATCATTAGAGACTCTAGGGGTTTTTGTGTTGGGGGCAAGCAAATTTTTTTTGGTGCAGGCTCAAATAATAAAGCGGAAATTTTGGCTCTAGCTGAAGGGAGGCCTTTGTCTCTCATTGGACTTTAAACATGTGGTTGTTCAGACGGATTCGGCAATTGTTTGTGGATGGTTTAAGGGCAATTTCAAGATACCGTGGCATTTGGAGAATATTTTGAAAGAAATCAAATTTTTGGCGGCACAAATGACATTAGATTGTTCCCATATTTATAGAGAAGCCAACGAGGTGGCGGACGCGTTAGCATATAGAGCTCAACGAGATCATAGGACTGTCTCTTTCACCGCGAATGATCTTCCTAGGAGAGTGGCAGGATTATCAGTGCTGGACCGTTGGCATACGACATACATACGTCACGGGGACGAGTAGACGCCGCAAGAATGGGCATTGATAGACGCTGGAATCGAGAGCTGGAAGGATACTCTGCTGTAAAACAGAGTATACCCTGTTTTTTAGGGCAAGGAGAGGATGCTAAGTGTATGGAATGGACGGCTTGGGGGCTGGCTGCTGTGGTCTTGCTGCGGTAGACTGTGTTGCGGCTAAGACTGCTGGTAAGGCAGGGCGTGATGGAGGCTGCAGCGCTGAGTGGCTGCGTTGCAGTGGCCTGTGTTGCTGCTGGGCGCGGTTATGGACTGTGCTGCCTGCTTGTGTTGTCTACTTGTGTTGATGCTGGATGCTTGTGCTGCTTGATTGTGTTGCTGCTGGATGCTTGTGCTGATCATTGGCATTGTGAGGAGATGCAATTTGGTTTTGCAAGTTGGTTTTGCAAGGTTTTAACAAGATGCAATTTGGTTTGGCAATTTGATTTTAACAAGATGCAATTTGGTTTTGCAATGTTTTAACAAGATGCAAGTTGCATTCTCTTTTTAGCTGCAAGTGTTGGAGTTTTCTAGCTATTCTAATTTGCACAAGGTATGTTGTGGATTTGGCCAAGTTGAAAATAGAAAAATCTCAAGTGGTTATGTCACTTTGGGGGATGTTGGCCTAGGCTAGTGAGTTATGGACGGTTTTTTTGGATTTTATAGTTTTATGATGTTTTGTCCAATTGGATTTCTACTTCTTGGGTAAAGTCGTCATGTACCCTCGATGTTTTGTATCAGAATTTTTTTCAAGTAATTAAGGTCTGGCATCCCATAGTTGCCCCTCCCCACTGGAGGTTCTAATTAAAAAAATAAAAATAAAAATAAAAATAAAAATAAAAATAAAAATAAAAATAACCTTTTCAAGCTAATGAGTATGTGTGGGCGATGCCTCAATGATATCCAGGGTTTCAAAGTAAGCGTTGCATTTTGGTTTGGCTTAGCTGCGTTTAAGCTGTCAGAATATATTTAAGTCACTATGAAATTTATACTGTTAATTTATTATTTATAACATGATGTTTTCTGCAGAGAGATAGTAGCGAAGCAGGATCACAGGGTGTGCAAATCAGTCACTCTGCATGAACTGCAAGGAGTGGAACTTGGGATCAAATTAGCCAAAAAGCATGGGCTAAGGAAAGTAGTATGCTGCATGGACTCCACAAATGCTTATACTTACCTCACTTCAGATAAAGCACCCCTTGGGAAGCTCGACATACATGCAGGAAAATTAAAACTGAGCTCCAAAGACTATAGGCTCCTGCATGCAGTAAGAGAAACGAACCAATTGGCTGACAAGCTCGCCAGTCTGATGCCTAGCTCAGAGTTTATAGAAATAACAACCACTTCTTTTGCTGAGGACATGAAAAGGATGTTAGAGAATTAATCTAGACTAGTTCTAGAAGAGTTGTGTCTTTTGGCGTTCCAATGTGTCTTTTACTAAGAGATGTGTCTTTTACTAAGTGGTCATGTGAGTCCTATTTAAACCTATGTATTATTTGGTTTCAATCATAGGTAAATGAAGTGAGTTTTCTACACATCAGAGTTCTAGTTTTATCAAGATATAACACTCTCTCTTGTTTTCCTTATTCTTATTCATTCACATAGTTGGTTAAATCCCAACAAATTGGTATCAGAGCCTAGTTGAGAGAACCATGGCGTTCAACAACAACAATTCCGTCCAACCTCCACTTCCTTTTCTTACCAGTAAAAACTACAATCATTGGAGAATGAAGATGATGGCCCTATTTGGTTCACAAGACCTATTGGAGATCGTAGAGATTGGTTTCCAAGAGCCCGAAGATGTAACAACGCTTAATGCACAAGACTTGGCCGAGTTGAAGTCTAACCGCAAGAAAGACTACAAAGCCAAGTATTTCATTATGCAAATAGTAGATGAAGTTATTTTGGACAGAATTTCAGGAGCAACAATGGCTAAACAAGCTTGGGATATTCTTTATTCTTCATACAAAGGAGATGACAAAGTCAAGATGGTGCGTCTACAAACTCTTCGAGGGGAGTTTGATACACTAAGAATGAAGGAGTCTGAGACTATTGAAGAATACTTCAATCGGGTTATCTCAACTGTCAACCAATTGAGATTGAATGGTGAGAATCTAGAAGACCAAAGAATTGTCGAAAAAATCCTTCGGAGTTTGACTCGAAAATTTGAGTCTAGTGTTGTTGCTATTGAAAAATCCAAGGATTTATCTTCTTTGTAGGTGGAGAGTTTATTGGGATCACTAAAATCCCATGAACTACGAATGAAGCAATATGATTCTAGTTATATTGAACAAGCCTTTCAAACGCAAATCTCCTTTAGAGATTCCTCTAAAGATGGCTTGAGAGGAAGATGTCGTGGAAGAGCCACTTCTCGTGGTAGAGGAAGAGGCTATGGTGGACAAGAGAAATCTCATGATGGTGAGTCTTCATCTTATCGTGGAAGAGGGAGATATTTCTTATCAAATATTCAATGCCATCGTTGTCATATGTATGGCCATGTCAAGAGATAGTGTAGAAAGAGGATGGAGGAAGACAACAAAGAATCCAATTTTATGCATGAGGAGGAAGAAGACAATTTTTTCCTTACATGCAATGTTCATGGAGCTTCCTAATTAGAAGATGTGTGGTTCATGGATAGTGGTTGTAGCAACCACATGATCGGGAACAAGAAGGCCTTTGTGAAGATAAATGAGACATTTCAAAGTGAAGTTAGAATCGGAGATGACAACAAGCTTCAAGTCAAAGGAAGGGTGATATTCTTGTCCAAACCAAGCAAGGAGTAAAACGGATCTCAAATATATTTTATGTTCCAGGCCTTAAGCACAATCTCTTAAGTGTTGGGCAACTTCTTTTGAAGGGGTATGAAGTAAATTTCAAGGGAGCTTTGTGTGAGATCAAATATAAGAATGATGTTATCATTGGAAAGGTGGGAATGACCAAAAGCAAAATGTTTCTTTTATCTTTCCAAAGTAACATTAATTCTTGTTTATATACTATTCAAGCCAAGTCTTGGCTATGGCATTATCGATATGGTCACTTGAGTTTTAAAACTCTATCTCTTATGGGCAAGAAGAATCTTGTGGAGGGCTTGCCTACAATTCAACTTCAAGATACAGTATGTGAAGGATGTGTCTTGGGGAAGCATAGTAGGAATTCTTTTCCTAGTGGAAAGGCATGGAGAGCATCAAAGCAACTTGAGCTTGTGCACACCGATGTTTGTGGGGCAATGCATACTACTTCAATTGGTGGTAACCGTTATTTTGTTACCTTCATTGATGACTATAGTAGGAAGACTTGGATATACTTTCTAAAACAAAAATCGGAAGTATATGGTTGTTTCAAAAATTTCAAGGCTTTTGTTGAAAAGCAAAGTGGTTTCCTATCGAAAACTCTTCGCTCGGATCAAGGGGAGAATACATTGATCATGGGCTTCGAGATTTCTTAAAAGAGTATGGTATTCGACATCAATTTTCAGTCCGTGGTACCCCACAACAAAATGGAGTAGCCGAAAGAAAAAATCGCACAATTATGGAGTTGGCTAGAAGTATGTTGAAGACCAAGGGATTGCCAAATTCCTTTTGGGCGGAAGCGGTAGCATGTGTTGTTTATCTATTGAATCGTTCCTCTTCTAAAAGTGTGCAAGACAAGATGCCACAAGAATCTTGGAGCGGACACAAACCAAGTGTTGATCACTTGAGAATTTTCGGAAGCATTGCCTATTCACATGTACCGGATGAAAGAAGGAAGAAGCTAGATGACAAGTCCGAGAAATGCATTTTTGTTGGATATAGTGAATGTTCCAAGGCATACAAGTTGTACAATCCCCTCACCAAGAAACTAATTATAAGCCGTGATGTGAAGTTCAATGAAAGAGAATCTTGGAATTGGAAAGAAAATGCAACCAAATAAAATTCAAGTTGCATAGAAATCGAAGAAGAAATTGAAGCTCCAATTGAAGAAAACGAAGAGGTTGGTGTTCCACCTTCTTCTCCCAATTCTACTTCATCATCCTCTTCATCTTCAAGTTCAAGTTCAACTTCAAGTTCCCCTTCGAAGAAGACAAGGAGTATCCAAGATCTTTATGAACAAACAAGTAGCAATTTGGGTGACAATTTGGCCAATGTGGATGATGATTTGGTTAATTTTGCTTTGTTGTTGATGCCGATCCAATTATGTTTGAAGAGGCTTCTAAAGATGAGAAGTGGAAGCTTGCAATGGATAATGAAATTGATGCTATTTAAAGAAACAAGACTTGGGAACTTGTTTCTCTCCCAAATGACAAGAAACCCCTTGATGTGAAGTGGGTTTACAAAACAAAATTGAACTCAAAAGGCGAGGTTGATAAGCACAAAGCACGCTTTGTGGTGAAAGGCTACAAACAAAAGTATGGTGTTGATTTCCAAGAAGTATTTGCACCCGTGGCTCGCCTTGAAACAATTCGAACAGTACTTGCATTAGCAGCTCAAAGAGAATGGAAAGTCTATCAAATGGATGTCAAATCGGCATTCTTGAATGGCTTTCTTGAGGAGGAAGTTTATATAACTCAACCACCTGGTTATGTAAAAATTGGAGAAGAAAAGAAAGTATGTTAGTTGAAAAAAGCCTTATATGGGCTTAAACAAGCACCAAGGGCATGGTATAGTCATATTGATGGCTATTTTTTTGAAGAATGGTTTTAAAAGATGTCCATTTGAACATACTCTATACACCAATGAAGGATCTCATGGTGAGTTTTTGATAGTATGCTTATATGTTGATGATTTAATATTCACTGGAAGTTGTTCAAATATGAATGAAGATTTCAAGAAAGCTATGATGAATGAGTTCGAGATGACCGACATGGGACTACTCCATTATTTCTTGGGCATTGAAGTTAAACAACAAAGAGATGGGATTATCATCACTCAACGGAAGTATGCAATAGATTTATTAAGAAAGTCTAGAATGGAGGGTGCACTACCAATTAGCACACCTATGGAGGCTGGTTTGAAGCTAATCAAATGTGAAGACAATAGGCATGTTGATGGAACTCTTTATAGAAGTCTTGTTGGTAGTCTTATGTACTTGACTTCCACTAGACCCGATCTTATGTTTGCGGTGAGTATGCTTAGTAGATTCATGGAATCTCGTAGGCAAAATCATTGGAAAGTTGGAAAAAGAGTCTTAAGGTATGTGAGTGGAACAATTCATGAAGGCATTCAATTCACGAAAGTTGAAGAACCAAGTTTTTTTTTTTTTTTTTTTTTTTTTTAAAAAAAAAAAAAATTAAATCTCCAGAGGGGAGGGGCAGCTATGGGATGCCAGACCTTTATTAATTATCAAAAAAATTGACTTACATTCTATACATTACGACTTTACCCGTATTAAAAACCCAAGCAAAAAAGAAGAATAACAAGATGCAACAAAACCATACCCATACTTAACCAAATGATGGAACCAAAAGATAGCACAAAAACACACACTACCTATAGAATAGCACACACTATTCTCCATACTAAGAGGCTGTTTAATAACCATACATATCCAGGCCTCCAAATACCGCAGAATGCAAGAGCCATTGCCACACCTAGCCAAACCGCAGAGTCTGTCCAAAGAGCACATAGTCTGTCCAAAAAACAGATTGCAAGAGTCGAACCGCATATGCTGTCCAAAAAGCACTTCCACACGCAGACTGCAAAAGCTTGTAAATTGAAAAAGCAAATTCGGCAACCAAAACCAACGCAATGAGCACGCTGTCCAAATGAGACAGAGTACTCTGTCCAGCAGGCAGAGCACTCTGTCCAGAGAGCTAAAACATAAGACTTCAAATCCACATTGTCTTGCCCTCGCCAGAAATACGAGATTGCACCATCATGATCTGCTGAAATCACGCCGTCCAACCAGAAATAAATCTGTCCAGCAAGACATAACTGCCCCGAAACAGAGCACAAGAAACAGTCCAGCAATGCAGGACACGCTGTCCGCATGCAGGCAGCGCTATATCCGGTGAAAACCCGCAAATTTTCCATTCTGTCGCCTTGTCAAAACAGAGTAAATCCCCTGTTTTTTCAGATATATGCTGCTCCAATTCATCCCCACTGATCCAGCACACGCACCAAATGATTCCTAAGACCCTCATACTTCCATAACCAATTAGTATCAAAGAAATTAACGCACATTTAAAAGCCGGAAGTCTAAGATATGCCGGTTTTATTCTGTCAAGAATAATTAGGGACTTTATTCTTTTAGGAAGCGATCCCCACGAATAAGTACGAGAACTATGCTCCTTTTGGCTAAATGGCCAAGGCATCAACCACTGGGTTGGTCTCTCTGAACACATGGATGCATTGCCACCCCGTATCCTTTGTCATCGCCCGTATTTCCCTCCACCAATTGCTTAGGAACCAAGGTATTTTTGTTTGCTGGAAAGCCATTGTTTAACCACCATGGGAATCCGTTTGAATGACACATGGACGGACACCCTGGGCAACACAAAATCTCAATCATTCTAGCTATTTCACCGTATTTTGGTTTCATAATTGCTACTGCAATTATTCAGTCCATCAGAAGCAAGCCCTGAAGACAATCTTTTATAGTCAGTCTCTGTATGTTTCAGGTGGATGATGCCCTGAACCATCCCTACTATGCCAACTTGGATCGTCTAGAGCATAGGAGAAATCTGGAGAACCATAACGTAGATAACCTGAGAATTCTGAAACATCATATAGGTAAAGAAAGTCTGTAGTTTTTGAATCTAATAAAGAATTTATCATACTTAATATTAGAAAGATTCTGATGTCACCGAATCACCCGATAACAGGCCAATCAATGTTGACTCGAAAGCTATCCTAAAGTTGGCTGTGGAGACTTCAATTTTGTCAATCAATGTACCAGCAAGAACTCAAACAGCTTGAGAGGTAACTATTTTCTTATTCTTGAGGAACAATGAGGATCGCTTATGTTGCAGTCCTACAGTGTATAATGTGATTATTTATCAGTTTTTTCTTTTTTTACATACAGGTGGTATGAAGAAAACCAATTTGAAAAGCTAAAATTTGCCAGGCAGAAACTGCCTTACTGTTACTTCTCTGCTGCAGCCACCCTTTTCTCACCCTAGTTATCTAATGCTCGCATGGCATGGGCCAAAAATGTGGTTCTCACAACTGTTGTTGATGACTTCTTTGATGTTGGAGGTTCTAGAGAAGAACTGCTAAACCTAATTGAATTGATTCAGAAGTAAGTTCCACTCCATATCTTCTCTTCGATCTTTCTTATCTCAATTCAGTTTGATTAGGCAATCAAGTTAAACATGTAACGCTTCCTTGCAAATACAGATGGGATGGGAGTTTCAACAACTGATTTTTGCTCAGAACAAGTGGGGATCATATTTTCTTCCCTTCAAAACACAATTAAGGAGCTTGCAGAACAGCGTTCACATTCCAAGGGCGCGATGTTACAAGACATCTGATTGAGATTGTGAGATTATTTAAATACATTTTTGATTTACTTATCTCAAGTACATTTCATCAGCTGCTATCAAGTATCAAGAATGATGAGTGTCAATTTCTTTTTGTTTCCGCTGCAGTGGCTTTGGTTGCTCAAGTCTATGATGAGAGAGGGCAGAGGTGGACAGAAAACAATTCAGTGCCAACAATGGATGAATATGCTGAAAATGCATACGTGTCGTTTTGCTTTGGGGCCTATTGTTCTACCAACTCTGTATTTTATTGGGCCACATCTTTCAGAGGGATGTTGTTAAGGAGCAGAATACCATAACCTTTTCAGGCTTATGAGCATGTGTGGGCGATGCCTCAATGATATTCAGGGTTTCAAAGTAAGCGTTGCATTTGGTTTGGCTCAGCTGCGTTTAAGTTGTCAGAATATATTTACAAGTCACTATGAAATTTTATTTGTTAATTTATTATTTATAACATGATGTTTTCTGCAGAGAGAAAGTAGCCAAGGAAACTCAACTCGTTGTCATTGCTCATGATTCATGATCCTTCTATCAACAGCGTGGAAGAAAGCAGAGAGCAAACTGACGGGTGTCATTGACAGTAGTAGGAAAGAACTGCTGAGGTTAGTGTTGCAGACAAATGGAAGTGTCATTCCAAAGGCTTGCAAAGATGTGTTTTGGAAAATGTGCAAAGTAGTCCACCTCTTCTACTTAAACAACGACGGTTTCACATCCCAGCAACTTATGTTTAGCGCTGTTAATGCAGTACTTAAGGAACCCCTCGTTATTCCTGGTGAGTGATGTATGTAATACTTGTTCTTATAAGTGTTTCCCATTTACCCTGACAAGGGGTTCTGTTTTAGTTAATAGTACTGTGCAATGGTGAGTGAAAACAAAGAAATAAAGAATACATTCGAAGACAAAAGAATACATTCAAAGATTACATTCAAAGACAAAAGAATACATTCAAAGACAAAAGGGATTTTTAAAGACAAAAGAATACATAACTACAAATCATAAAGCTTAGGTTCGAGCCGGGGAGTGAGCAATACTTCAAGAGGACTTCCCTTATAATTGGTCACACTTGATGTCTCCGTCATGTCAACTTTTGCATCCAGTGGTGTCTCTATTTCAAACCCTTGGATGAGACGAGCACAAGTACCAAAGAAGTGGAGTGCACCCCAAACCAAACTCCTGGACACATACGATCGACCACTGCCAAACGGCATTAGTTCCAGCATTTTGGCCCTTCAAGTCCCACCTTAGACTTATCCTCAAGAAATCTTTCAGGTCGAAAATTCGGACGGATCTGACCACATTTCAGGGTCACCGTTGTCAACTTCCACAGGTTCACTAGTATACGGTTCCCCTTCTTGATTTGGAATCCACCCACTTCACAGTCCTCAACGGCCTCTCGTTCAATTAGAGACCTACTTGGTATCTCCTCATGTTTCCTCATAATGGCTTGTAACGTAAACAAGATTCTTGAGGTCCGAGTCGTCCTACTCTGCGGTCCTTTCCTACGTGGAAGGTCCAATTCTTCTTGGGCCTTCTTCAAACACCTCGCGATTGTTCAACATTAGCGAGATGCCCATGTCTAGGGCTACTGATGTGGTATCACTCCCACCCAACAGCACGCCCCTACAAGGAGAAAACATTTGTTTGAGTTCTGTATATCTAGTCTAATACTCACAGTACGAGAAACATTTTTGAATTTTTTTTTTTTTTTTTTTTGTTATCCTTATTTTGAAATTTCTGCCCACGGCATTTATATAAAGTTACTAAATTGTAGTCTATGTGGTACCCTTCGTCCAAGTCTTAAAAAAAAAAAAAAGTCTAAAGCAAAGTCTGTAGCCTTTGAATGAGTAGTTTTATAGTTTTTAAACCCAAGTTTCTTAGTATGATAACTTTTTTAGGCAGTTGTTTTCATTGTTAAAACAAGAAAATAGTTTGGTAGAGAAAGACTTACGACACACATAGACTTGATGAACGTCTCAGGGCAAGACCATGAAGCTGAATCTGATCGATCATCTCCCATGTAAGACTGATAAAGTCCCCCTCCTCGTCGTCACTCAACTTCTTCCCTCTATGTTCCTCCACCCAACCACCAAGTAGAGAATCCAATTCTATGGCAAGTTTCTTCATAGCACTCTCAGCACCCAACATGTTATCCAACCACCAAAGACTTGGAACCATATCTGAGATCACAAGGTTCCCCATAAACCGTGCGGTCTCATCAATAACCCTTTTATACTTCACGGCCTCTGCATCACCAAGTCTTGCCTTGGTACCAAAACTTCTTTTCCCAGAAACATTCCTAGTAACCACATTCAACATCACTTCTTCAAACCAGTTTTTCATTTCCACCGAAGCTCCACTCTTCCCATTGCATTGTTCATATAGTTGTTTAAAACTTGCATCAATTTCTGATGCTCGTGAACGATTTTGCATCAAGACCCTTTGGTGAGATAAGAGATTAGATTTCGTAACCTTGCGCATTTCGACCCAAAGTGGGCTATATGGTGCGAACCCAACTGATGCTTCACCATATGTCAGGATCTTCATGGCCTTATTGCTTGGACGATTTAGGAAGAACTTGTCTTTGGTGGTGAAACATTCTTTTGCAAGATCCCGAGTACTGATCACTAGTTCTTGATACGCGCCAATGTTGAGTGTGAAGGCTGGCCCGTACTTATCAGCCAGTTTGGCTAATGCATGATGAGGCAACTCCTTACCCATCAGTAGGTGCAGGTGACCGATGACTGGCCACGCACCATGAACCACGGGTGCACTCTTGCCACCTTTACTGGAAAGAGATTTCGAAGATTTTTGACAATGTTGGAAAGAATAATTATGGCAATGAGAGCAAGTGATCCCTGAAGGAACATGTTGAGCTCCATGTTTTTGGGTTGATGATTCAACTAAAATTAAGACCAGTTTATATAGAGATTTAGAACGGCATTAGTCAATAACGGAAAGTCACTTGAACTTACAGAGTATACGACTATATTCAACCATTCTAACTAAAATTAACACGTTTTAAACTATGGAAATAATGGTCCAGTTTTTCAGTATAGTATTTATGTAGTCTCGTGTATCTCTCAAATTTTAGAGCTGGTGTCATGGTGGAGTGAAGTATATGTCAATCATGTTTGATTTTTATTATTCATTTAATTATTTTTACTTCAATCAATGTTCCTATGTCATGATACTAGTGTAATTTTCGTACCATTGGCACTTTATATACAATTTTTTTTTTGCTAAATATCATGTACTAAACATTCTTGCTACAATCTCTAATTTCGCCCTCAATCAGTTTTGAAGTACAAGTTTATTCTAAGGTAAACATCTATAATTTAAACTTTAGGATTAGACTCGGTCAAAATTTGAATAAGTTGGGAGAAATAAAATTTGAATAATGAAAATGAGTTCTCCAAATACTTTAAATTCGCCAAAACATGAAATTCAAGGCTTTTGTTTAGATATGCATTAAGATGCTCATCTCATTTATTTTAAATTTTTTCCCAATTATGATCGACATGCCTTATTTCCTTGAAAAATACTAATGATGTGAATTGCATTAAAAAAAATTTAATAGTAAAAACTACAAATACTGACATGTACATTCGATACATGCATTTTAAGTTCTATGTTTCCTTTCTACAAATACTAATATTAGAAGTCAAATCTCCGCAGGATCTTTTTTAATGATATTATATGTGAAAGTCATATCTGATTAATTAAATATGTGATCGTTCAAAGTATCTTATTTGTATCCAGTAATTCATAAACTATATAAACTGCTGAAACCTTTTGTCAAATTTACACCAAAAGATATAAATGTCAAAGTCAATACTATAATGGCACGTTTTTAAACAATCAAGCTAAATTCCTGGTCAAGGTTTTGACATGAAACATAATTTACTCAAAATAGTGATATCTTTCATTGATTTTCAACAAAACGTCTGTAATTCCAAATCTCCCACATAAGTGACGACCCGGTTTTTGTTGAAGGGAGTTTTTATAACAATTAATTCTTTTAACATATTTTTTCTTTAATTTTATAATGTTACATAAATAACTATACATAACACCAATGGTTAAGCGAAACTCTATCTAATTTATGAGGAAGACAATAGATCCAACAAGATACTTTGTAGGAGCACAAAAGATAAATATATGAGGGAGAAATCAAATTGGTATATAAAGTTAAGGGCAAAAATTAATTTCAAATGTAAAATTATATGTTTACAAAAAAAAGGGTTATTTGTGTTTGTCCCATATAAAAAATAGTTAATTAGTAGTTGCCTCAACATTAATCACTATTGCAGTCTCCTCCAGGACCATCAGTCAACGTGAGTTGCCTGTCAAAAGGCACACGTTGATAACCAAAATGTCATTTAAACAATAAGCTACAGATGAATCTCGAGATACAAACATGTATCTTGAGGAAAAATTAATGAGTCAAATTTTTTTATATATCTTCAAAAAATCATATGAATAAAATACAAAACTAGATCTCGATATACGAATTCATTTCGAGAAATACTAAAAAAATATTATTCTTCCTCAAAGCAGACAAGAGAGGTTGGGGTTGTTGGTTGTTGATAACTGGTGGTGATAGTAGGAATGGAAAATAAATCAGAAATGGAGAAGGAAAAGTGGAAGAGGCGGGATGGTTGTTTCGGTCTCGCAGTAAACAAATAGAGGGAACAGAAAAAAGAAAGGGACGGGGCGAGGTCGTCGGTGTCGCAAATAATAGATAGAGAGAGGAAGGGGTGGCGTGAGATGGTGTCGTCGACATCATAAGGTTGGCAAATTGCAAATAATCCTCAAAATTTCAAAAGTGAGTGAGGGCACTTGACCCCACGTGGATTCGTCCCTGTCTAACATCGTAAAGTAGTATATAGTTTGATGTTTTAAGTAAGTGACTATGATGTTGAAAAGTATGAGAGAATGTGGTGAAATACGGTAGAAGCTTCCATCACCTCCTCAAATTGTTGGCGTGAGAACGATTTTTGGCTTGTTTAAGGATTAAGTAAGAAGAAAACAATTTGAACAAGTGATATGCTGGCTGCATTTGTTGACTTTGACATGAATTTCTTAATTATGAAGTAAGAAGAAATCAATTCTAACAAGTAAGTAGACCTAGCCATCATTGTAGA
>QNQO01004569.1:0-22763 GCA_003290165.1 Berberis thunbergii | reverse complement strand
ATCATCATTTGTAAGTCACTTTGGGCCGTGAACAATATGAGAAGATAACATTTAGCCAACTATAAGATGAATTGGTTTGACATTTGTTCAGTCATGCCGCAGGGTTTAAAATTTGCTTGTATGATGAATCTCAGTTTTTATTCTTATTTTTTTATTGTATATATTTTATGTATGCGAAAGTCTTTCTTCATAGACTTTGATGATTAATCTTCACATTTCTAGTGTTTTATCTTATTTTATTTTTATCTACCACCTTTTCAATGTTTCCCATGGAGTTATTTTTTCCAACCAAACATCGTGTCAATATGAATACTTTTAATTATCACCGATCCGCTTGGAAACCTCATCTCAACCGTTAATAACACCCAAAATTTAGCTCAATCCAACGCACTAAACAAACCACGTATCGATCCGGTGAAACTAACACAACCAATCCCCTTTCTCTATATAAATTTTAATTTTTTCTACAAACCAACTTAAACAAAAATTTTATCTCAAAATTTTTTTTTCTCTCAACTCCAGAGAAGAAACCCACAGAGGAGAAGTCTGCCGCTTCCTCAACACCGATCCCGGCCACCTCCCTCGACATCGATCCCGGCCGCCTTCTCTCCCTCCTTCCTTCGTCGCCTCTCTCTCGGAGATCTGAGATCTCTGATCTCGAAAATCTGGGATCTCTAATCTCGGAGACCTGAGATCTGAGATCTCGGATCTCGATATCTGAAATCTCGGATCGCAGAGATTTGAAATCTATGATCTCAGATCTCGGAGATCTATAGAATACTCTATAGATCGAATTTTTTTTTTTGGGTTTTTTTTGTCATTTTTGTATGGATTCTTTGTAATTTTTATTTTTATTTTTTGTATGATATTCTAGAGACTGTGTAATTTTTGTTATAATTTTGATCAATTAAGTTTAGTTCTGGTAGTTGATATTAATTTTCAAAATGGCAATCATTAATAGCTAATTTCATTTGTCAATATGATTTGCAATTTATAATTTGTAAAATTCATTTGTCAATATGATTTGCAACAAGTTGTCTCTAAATAGCTACGGCAAATACCGTGGCTGTGTTGTCAATTAGATTTGCAATTTAGCGACGGCAAAAAACTGTCGCTAAATAGCCAAGGTAAAAAACCGTCGCTATATTGCCTTAGAGACCGCAAAAAACCCTCGCTAAGTAGCAACGGCAAATAAACGGTCGCTAAATAGCTACGGAAAAAAACCGTCGTTATTTGCAAAAATCGACGGCAAAAAACCGTCGCTATTTAGTAAAAATCATTAAATAGCTACGTCAAAAAACGGTCGCTAAATAGCGACGGCAAAAAACTGTCGCTATTTTACAAGTAGTGACAGTTTTCGTTGAAATTTTCAGCTGCTTTAGCAACGGAATTTTTTGAGTTAGCCACAGTTTTTTTGCCGTGGCTAATTAGTGACGGGATAATTTACCGTTGCTGATTCAAATAGCGACGATTAACCTAGCGACGGTATTGCGACGGTTTTTGTGCCGTGGCTAAAACGTTTTTTTTTTTTTTTTGTAGTGCATGACTTATCATTTGGTGATACGGAAGCTATCCTCAACCTTCCCTGTATTTGAGTTCACAAGCTGAAATCATAAACAACAATGATACATGAATCAGGTTTAGATTCTTCGAAGACAATCTTTTTGATAATCATAATTGAACCAAATAGGGTATATAGATTGTCTACAAACCTCCATTGTCATGTTTTGCCTTGTGGCGTGTACTCTAAAGTACCCAAATGCTTGTACCCTTGATAAGCTCCAGCTAGGACCCTGAGCATTCATGTTTAGTTTCATAAAAATTATTTCATCAATGAAATAAATTGTGTTTAATTATAAAAGTTGTAGCTTAAATTAAAGAAAAGGACTTACAATACTGGGAAAATCGTCCAATGAGAAACCTGCCATGCAATCACAGCATGAACTGGAGCTATGTAATTGCTAATGTCGTACGTGTCAATCCCATCTCACTTTGCTAGGCATGCCCTTGCATTCATTTTGATAACAGCACATGTTCTCTCATGGTTATGCATATGCCCCCATTAGAACCAAATCAACCTAATTTAGTATCACAACATGAAGATTGCGGTTGGTATTGATAAGGCAATCAAGATCGCAAAGATAATTGAACGAAAGAGACAATCAAAGTGGCACTACACTGAATGGGCACTTTTGTAATGACCCAATAATATCACTTGTATGATGTAACAGTCCATCAAAAAATTTTAAGTCAATTAAATTCAGGCAAAATTTTGAAAAACATCACAAATAAAGTAATACAATAAATTTGATCACTATGAATAGTATCACTTGCTGCACCATACTATTCATGGTGATCCAATTATTGTATCATTTGAAACTGTACAACACATGATTTTTTTTAATTGTTACAAATATGTCAATTTGTTGTAGTGTGGGTCAATACACAGTTTGATCTAACCACGCCACACACATGCACAAAAGCTCACCTGATTTTACAGTAGCAATGGCTCTACAGCTTGAACAAAATCAGTATCCACTTGACGAGAGAGATGAATACATTGGTCTATGTCTGAAGAATAAAAAATTTCAATGGTTAGCTCAACCTCAAATATCTCTTTCTACGGATTATAAGAATGAATAGGTTTTCTCATGCATACCAGTGAAACTACCCATGGTGTAATTGATCGGTTAACGGATCTCAAGTCTTTCTTCATCCAGTTAAACTGTAAAAAAATTATTTTCATTAGATACCAAATAACTAACCTAATTAGAGTAATATACTATTTTGGTTTCCCTACCTGCTCAGAGTTCACAGTCCAATCATGCTCTGTCGAAATTATAGTGAAGTGTACACTTGCTTGTTCTATTGAGTACCATGGCTTATCTTTAGCAGAGGTTGGCATTGGAAAGTATGTTTCATAAGCAATCCCACATTCTCCTCCCGAGTCTGGGTAACGTACACTGATCTGAATCTATATTATCTTTGTCAAGATAAAAAAGGACTAGTCAAGGTGAGAACCCGGAAACCAAATTAAGTGCATTTTGGTGCTATTAATTGAGAACCAGGCAGTGAATTCATCATTGTAGTTCCTAGTTCTTATGCTGAGGATTTCAACAAGTATGTATAAAGATAGTATAGGAATAGAATATAACAGAATGTAACATCTTAAATTTTTTCAGGTTAGGGGATCCTTAATAAACCCCAGCTCATTTTCCAAAAAAAAAAAATTAATTGAGAACCCGGAAACCAAATTAAGTGCATTTTGGTGCTATTAATTGGATTGTTAGTAAATAAAGGAGATTAGGTACCTCTCATGGTTTCCGATTGCAGTCATGTAATACATGAGAAGCAACTGGAGTGATAAGGAGAAAGAAATCCCATTCTACTAAGAAGCCAGTAGCATAGCTTATGTCTCCGATGAAACACAGAGTCAACATTTCCTGATGCTACTTCATCGGCCATGGCTTCAATAACAGAGGGATCCTGGTATTCATTCTTTTAAAAGTCAATAAACATGTAGGTATATTTCAATCAAACATTATTTGTTTTAAACTGCCAAGTCAGGACCTGAATGTAATGCTCAACATATTGATCATGTGGAGCCTTTCCATATCACCATATGCAAAGAATGTGAGTTATCTGACCTACTGCTGGTGGTGTTTGGAATTGGATTTTTTCGCTCCAACCAACGGAATCACTGCATTATGATAATTGCTATGTTCACTTTAATATTGGTTTTTAGGATCTCAGAACCCATAAAGATGCGCAAGCTGGGTTTGAACTCATGACCTAGTGATACATTCGCCAAGCTCTAACCGTTCTGTCATGCCATTGGCATCTGAAGCTGAACTTGCTAAAGAAGAACCTATGACCAATTGAATACAAAATCAATCAGTTGTTCTATTCAGGAAAAGAAAAAGTTATAAGGTCAGCCAAAAAAATTATCAACCAGTTTTACAGGGGACTTACTACACATGTCATGTTGTGTGAATGTGGTGGCTTGTGATTTCTGTGAATTGCCATCCCCATATTGAACTTGTTGAGGTGTTCCATCTCCACTCACCATGTCAATCTCATCAACAAAACAACATCAGCATAATCTAAATATACATAAAATCCGAGTAAAGTGTAGTTAATGAAAACACCAATTTGCAGAAACTTGATAAACTAGAAATTGTACATGTTTATTTTAAATTTTAGTTCTACATGTTTATTTTACTGTTCTACGTACAGAATAAACACTCCGAATAGTTGATCGTGCTTCTTCTAACCAGGAAGTATTGCCTCACCGGAATCATTGTGATCCACAAAAGGTTTTGTTTGATCATCTTCCAAACCATTTGACCTAGTGCACCTAATAGCTATCTCATAGATAATAGTTTGAATATCGTGAAGAAAGATAAATAAACTAGAATTTAAATAAGATCAATGGTTCGATACTACACAAATTGACATATTTGTAATATTGACCACATGACCCAGAGCACGTCGATACTACACAAACACCTGCCTCGTATTTCTTGCATTCCTTCTTTTCACATCCAAGGTAGGCTGGATCCTTGTTCATGTATTGTGCCTGAAACCGCAGCAACACGTATATCATACTATTGGAACATTCATCATTGACCACTTATTCAGTTTACTCTTGAATTTTATGTTAGATTACCTTGACTGGGATAATGGCATAGAAGAGGGAGGTCACTAAAATCTCCGGCCAGTTTGTTTATGTTGTATGGTGCTCAATGGGCAACTTGATACACTGTCCATGCAATTCAATAACATAAAAAGAAAGAAACATGACCACTTGCACATATATATACTTACTGTTTATTCATTCATTATCATCATTCATCAACATAAAGTCAGTGTTTGAACGTGTACAATTGGATGAGCAAGAGACCCAAGAATGAAGACATATTATAGGGGGTTTGGGCTTGGTTATTGTATTTCAAATGGGCATCTCGAAATTTATCAAAGTTAAGACTAGTGGGATTATCAGATGGAGTAGGCCTAGTTCTTGACTCAGTATACACCCAGCAGTGCACTCTTGGTCTTGAAGGTTTATTCGAAATTTATCCACGCGTCTCGCACCTGTTGAAGTCAAGGAGTTAAATTCCATCTCCACGATATATACAATGTTTATAAAACAATATAAAATGAAGTTGTTTATGAGGAAATATCTCTAAGAATAGTAAAATAATTTTATTATCCTAGCCAAATTTCACATGTGTCCAACGTTGACACATGGTTATTGGTCTCTGTTTCTACCATTATAAATAGAAAGAAAGTCCGTATTTTTGGGGTATTTTTTGGAAAGCAAGCAGGAGTTTAAGTACCCTTAACGTTTATATTAATTGATGCAATTGTTTTTCGCTTCCTGCTGACCTGCACAAGTAGCACACGTGAGCCACAGATCATCGTTGTGATGGCCGATGACACTCCGATGCTAAAGTCAGACAAGGCTCTAAGGAATGTGTAATACTGTAACAGGAAATTTGTATCGTACCTTAGCTTACCAACTCATGTCTTATTTATAGTGCAAGGAGTCTTGGTTTAACGAGGCCATCGTAGGCGTAGATTAGGGAGAAGATCTTGGTGGAGATCCCTCTCTAATTAGGAGTCGTGTTGTAAGAGGAAAGTTCCCTATTAGCTCTGTGTTCCTAGATATGTAGGAGATAATTTCCAATCTAATAGCATTCTGTAAAAGGGAGTTTTACTGTGTGAAAGATACTCTGTTGTTTGCTTCTTAGTTGGGAGCAAAGAGCAGCTGTAATTGCTCGTCTGAAGCAGATTCACGAGATACTTGCATATGGAGGGCTCACGGGTATTGAGGACAGTTGTGAGACGTTGTGGGCACCGCCTGACAGACTGAATTGAGCGAGGCTTAGAACCGGCTTGAGCTTGTTCAGTGTTGGACTGATGTTGGAGCCCGTATTTTCTCGAGATTATCACGACACGTGTACGACTCAGAGGTATGACCCTTTTATGTATCATCAGCTACTCCCCCGAGTTAGTGGGGCGTTAAGTCGGTCCACTAACTCTTTGAAAATACTACCGAAACATTCGTCTCGAGCGGCATATGACATTAATGGGTACGCGAACTGCTCAAGGAGAGAAAGTGCAGTTTGCCTTCCCTATAAATATTCACCATCTTTACGAGGATTCCTTCATTGTTATTCGCGTTGTCTTTTCGAACCATGGTATTTGTTCTATCTTCCAATGGCTAACCACTGTTGAATCTTCACGTAGAACTCGTTATCGCTATGCTTATATCAACTTTTTTTAAGACAGTTTGGTCAATAAAATGAGTTGATATGGCTTCGTAGTTTGTATCGCCTCCTAGAAGATTTGTAAATTATTTCCCACGTTTGGAATTTTGGGTCCGAATGTTTGTCCAAAAATTATAAAATATGGACAAATTAACTATTACATCAACAACGATTTCTAAATGGTCTATTTTGTGAAAAATTAGCTCTTAAAAGTCATTTTCCATAAATTATTATAAAAAAGAACAATATTATAAAAAAAAGAACTACTATTTTTATTTAATGAGTGAACCCCAAATATTCATTAGACTTGCTTAATATTCTCATAACCACACTTATTAGTTTTGGGAAAGTAACACTTAATAGTCTTATTTCAACATTGGAGTGCAATTGAAATCAATAATAATATTTCTAAAGTGAAGTGCATGTTTCCAATTCATTTTTCTCACATGGGGATGAACCTTATTTTTATTTAATGAGTGGACACCAAATAACAAATTGATGTGCTAACTTTCCCATGCCATTGTCCACGTGCATGTCAACTAGAAAATGACACACAAGGCATGTTCATTAAGATGACCTTTAAGTTAACACCAAAAAAATTGCTTTATTGGTTCTCGAGCCCTTTTAGGCGTTGAGGGAACGAGCGAGGAAACTAGGGAGGGGGGAGTTTACCACTCATCAACCCTCGAGATTTGCAAAGGCACACATCTCGAGAGGAAAGAAGGGTCACACCCCCCTCGCTGGTTTTCTCGCGCGTATCCTCGACATTTAGAAAAAGCATTGATTCTCATTACATTATGCTGCATGAGTTCATTCTCTTCCTTATTACACCAACCAACTTTAATGGAAAGTTTGTGGAATTTCACTGCTCTACTCAATTGGAAAGCCACTGCTCTACTCAAATGGAAAGTCAATCTTCCCAATAATTCTTATCTCCTCCCTTGGAAGAATTATTCCTCCAACGTTAATGCATACAATTGATTCGGGGTTTCTTGCAACAAGAATCATGGTTTATTTATCTCTGACAAACTTGTGGTTGGTGGGTAATCTTCATGCTTTTGACTTCTCATTTCTTCCATACCTCATTGACTTAAATCTTAGCCATAACACCCTTTCTGGGACTATTCCAATTCATATTTTTATTTAATGAGTGGACACCAAATATTCATTAGAATTGCTTAATATTCTCATAACACACAGTTATTAGTTTTGGAGAGTAATACTTATTAGTCTTATTTCAACATTGGAGTGCAATTGAAATCAAATACCTATTCCTCGCTTTTCATCTAAAGTGTTCGGTTTCTCTTGCTTAACATTCCTTTGTGTTCTCATGCTTGATTTGTTGTGGTAATTTTTTTTTGGAAAGCGAGCTGAATTTTTATAGGATCTCATGACCTATCAACAAGGTGCGACCTACAGGTCAAAACCATAAGAAAGTAACCATGCCGCCTGCGGGTTTCGAACCTAGGACGTGGGGAATAAACCCACACAACCCTAAATATGAGTGCCATAAATAATAAATATGCATAGTGGAATTACCCCAACCAAAGTTCCGATAAGATTTGGAATGCATTATTAGTGTTGGGTGGGTTGTTGAAGGTTATTTCCTAATAAAAAACAACGACTTTGAAAGACTTCAAGTGGATTTGTTGAGCTTTATCTATCATTGGAATATTGTCCAAAAGAAAATAAGAAAACTTTTGTAAACCCCCACCACCTGCTGCAACTTGAACAACGAAGGGGCAAGGGTAACATAACTGCAATTTATGCCAAGGCAATCATAGTACAAGTTAGGTGGCTCCCCTGGCTTGTATGTGGCTCCGCCACTAATTGTGGTATTGAGAAGCATGTATTTTGATTTTTTACAAGCGACGATTCTTTGCAGTCAGGACTCTTAGTCGCTTTGGATTAGGGTAGGGTTTTTTTTTTTTACACTTTTACTCATTCTCTTTAAAATACAACCACAACATAATTTATAGAAGGGTAGAAATGTAAAAAACCCATATCCTGACTAAAAAGTGGCTAGGAACCTTAACTGTCTAGAATTGTTGTTTTACAAGACTCACCTCAACAACCCAACAGTCAACACTCTTTCCTACTTTCTGATAAGAAAACTGGTTCATTGGCTGCTCTTCTCAGTTTCATTGCTAGCATATTAAGAAACTAAATTTTTGTTTAATGTATGCGTACCAAGAAATATTATTTTAGAAAAACACTTGTGAGAGTGTTCCCCCAACTTGAAGTTTTTTGAGTAGTGATTAGTTTCTTGTTTGAGCATAAATTTTGAGGAACGTGCAGCTCTCTTTAGGAATAATGTGTATCAGTGGTAAGTCAGGTCGACAAGCTGTCATTGTCATACCTGTAAAAAGTAAAATCTTGACTTGATGACACATGGACTATGTATTTTGTTCATTAACCAACAAAATATCTTTTGTATAAAAAAAATAAAAATAAAATTTGCGGGTTTTGTGCAATGCTTGGTTTGTTTGTGTTCTCCAAGTGCACAAAAAAAAAACCATGTCCTATTTGGTATGAAATAACGAGTATTTGAACTCTTGGGTGGTCTGTATTGACCAACGTGTTTCACGTACACTTTACTTGTAAGTTGTAACACATGAATGAATAAGACATCCAATTCAGGTAATGTTCATGCAAAACAAGAATCATGAAAATTTGCAAAGACTTGGGTGGACGACTTTAAAAAAAATCATGACAAATTGCAAAGACTTGAGTCTATTCAAAGACTTGACGAGACAAATGGCAAGATTTGGGATGTTTATCTTGATCAGTCAACCGTTTTGTCGTTTTGTCCTTTATCTTCAATGTCTTGCTTGTCAATCAATCATGTTCACCTTTAAAAAAAAAAAAAAAAAAGAAAAAAGAAAAAAAAAAGACTACTTGACCTGCTATTGGCCAAAATTCTAGCCGGCCTGAGAAATCAACCTTATTTGCCCTTATAAGAAAAAATTACATTTTTACCCTCCTCCAAAAGGTGTATTGGATTTGTGTGTTTAAAGAGAAGGGGCAAAAATGTAATTTTTCCCCAGCGAGCAAACCAGGCCGGCTAGAAGTGCTCGCTATTGGCTAGACAGCTGGACACTAATATTCAAGATAGTAAAATCGAAGATGACACTATTTCTAATAACAACACGTATTAGTTTTGGAAAGTAACACTTATTAGTCTTATTTCAACATTGGAGTGCGAGCTTTGCTAGGGGTCGAGGGAGGGAGCGAGGGATAGGTGGTAACCACCCATTCACCTCGAGATAAGCGCATCAATAATTAGGCCTTACCTAAAATTTGAATGATGGTGCCGAGTAGTGGTCGGTTGGTAATTAGGCCATTGGCATCTTGAGGGGGATGGAGGGCCATTGGTCCAAGCTTAATTAATATTCTCATTAATGCAAATTAAACTTCGCTGCAAGGTGAGAAACATCACACAAAGTAAACCTAATTAAATTCGTATAGTATTATTCAGCGTCAGATATGATTTTACCTAGTTAAACAAACAAAGAAATTTATTGATTCCTTAGGCTTGAATGTAAATAAGGTATATTAGGTTTTATGTAGAAATAATAATATGTTAGAGATGGAAGGATGAAGGATTATGAATTATGATTAATAGGGTTGGGTGAATATTGTAAAATAAACCAAAACAAGTGTACCCTTCTTCTACTAATTTTACTAATTTATTTATAAATTTTGTTTTAATGTGGTTTGTCATGATGGGGAGAGGTAGTTGGTTGAATAATCAACTCATTTTGTTTACTATTCAACCAACTCATTTTGTTTACTCTTTCTTCACCAAACCATAACAATGAAATAAGTTTCGATTTATTTGTGGTAAAGAGGAAACAGGCAGGCAGTGTTTGGTTAGTATCCATAATTACTCTTTCAAGTTTCAAAGAGTGGAGTCTAAGTCCAACCACAAGAATACGAATGGTATCCTATCGCTTGTTTAGTGTTTGGTCATGCAAAGCCAAAGGCAAGCATTTTCTTTTTATTATTAAATATAGCTTTTAAAAAGTCTATATGACCCAGGCCATTTAGAATTTCTGATCTTTTAAAGAATCTTTGAATTTTCCAGTTGACCAATTTGGTTTTCTTTTGGCCTGCAACCTCTTCTTTGTTTTTTAATCCATATAATACAACTATGCATTCCTAAAGATTCTTAAAGTTTCTACACACCCACGTAAAATCAACATCGATGCCGTCTGAGCCACGTTATCATCACACAAATCTCTAGAGTACACGGTCTCGTTTTGACACATTCATTGGATTATGTTGAATGTTTTTCTCATCTTTCAGTTTATTCCGAATCAATGTTGAATCAATGTTGAAATCCCATTGCATTGACGCCTATGTCTCATCCTCAACTTTTATCTATAAATATTTTAAACCCCTCGTCTAAGCCTAAACAAAGTGAGCCATTAATATCCTTTTGTCTATAAATATTTCACAATGATTGCTTTATTGCTTCTCATTGCATTTTGCTGCATGAGTTCATCCCCTTTCCTTGTTACGCCAATCAACTTTACAAATGTTGGTACAACCAAAGAAGCCACTACTCTACTCAAATGGAAAGCCAGTCTTCACAATAATTCTTATCTCCTCTCTACGTGGAATTCTTCCTCCAATGCTAATGCATGCAATTGGTTCGGGGTTTCTTGCAACAAGAATCATAGAGTGGTTGATTTATCTCTGTCAAGCTTGGGTTTGGTGGGCACTCTTCATGCTTTTGACTTCTCATTTCTTCCATAACCTCCTCCACTTAAATCTCAGCCATAACACCCTTTTTGGGACTATTCAAATTCATATTGGTAATTTTTCTCGACTTAATCTTCTCGATCTTTCATCCAATCACTTTTCAGGAGAAATTCCTTCTGAAATTGGTCAATTTTCCAAACTTCGTATATTATACCTTGATGGAAATCATTTTAGTGGTTTCGTACCTTTAGAAATAGGAAACTTGGTGGATCTAAATGAACTTTCTCTGGCTCAAAATATGTTAACAGGTCCCATATCTTCAAAGTTAGGTAGCCTGGCCAAATTGTTAGGATTGTATCTATGGGAAAATCAATTTTCGGTCATATTCCTTCGGAAATAGGAAATCTCAAATCCCTTGTGGACTTGGATTTGTCTGCCAATAATCTCACTGGTTCAATCCCTTCATCTCTTGGTAATTTGACTAAGCTGACCACTCTATACCTTTACTCCAATGCACTTTCTGGTCATATTCCTTCAGAAATAGGAAATCTCAAATATCTTGTGAAATTGAGTTTGTCTCATAATAATCTCACAGGTTCAATCCCCTCATCTCTTGGTAATTTGACTGAGCTAACCACTCTATACCTTTACTCCAATGCACTTTCTGGTCACATTCCTTCTGAATTAGGAAATCTCAAATCTCTTGTGGACTTGGAGTTGACTACAAATAATCTCACTGGTTCAATCCCCTCATCTCTTGGTAATTTGACTGAGCTGACCACTCTATACCTTTTCAGCAACCAACTTTCTAGTCACATTCCTTCTGAATTAGGAAATCTCAAATCTCTTGTGAAGTTTAGCTTTTTTGCCAATTATCTCACTGGTTCAATCCCCTCATCTCTTGGTAATTTGACTGAGCTGGCCACTCTATTCCTTTACTCCAATGCACTTTCTGGTCACATTCCTTCTGAATTAGGAAATCTCAAATCTCTTGTGGAATTGGAGTTGTCTACCAATAATCTCACTGGTTCAATCCCCTCATCTCTTGGTAATTTGACTGAGCTGACCACTCTAAACCTTTACTCCAATGCACTTTCTGGTCACATTCCTTCTGAATTAGGAAATCTCAAATCTCTTGTGGACTTGGAGTTGTCTACCAATAATCTCATTGGTTCAATCCCCTCATCTCTTGGTAATTTGACACAGCTGACCACTCTACACCTTTACTCCAATGAACTTTCTGGTCACATTCCTTCTGAATTAGGAAATCTCAAATCTCTTGTGGATTTGGAGTTGTCTACCAATAATCTCACTGGTTCAATCCCCTCATCTCTTGGTAATTTGACTGAGCTGACCACTCTATACCTTCACACCAATGCACTTTCTGGTCACATTCCTTCTGAATTAGGAAATCTCAAATCTCTTGTGAACTTGCAGTTGTCTACCAATAATCTCACTGGTTTCAATCCCCTCATCTCTTGGTAATTTGACTGAGCTGACCACTCTATACCTTTACTCCAATGCACTTTCTGGTCACATTCCTTCTGAATTAGGAAATATCAAATCTCTTGTGGACTTGGAGTTGTCTACCAATAATCTCATTGGTTCAATCCCCTCATCTCTTGGTAATTTGACACAGCTGACCACTCTACACCTTTACTCCAATGCACTTTCTGGTCACATTCCTTCTGAATTAGGAAATCTCAAATCTCTTGTGAAGTTTGACTTGTCTACCAATAATCTCACTGGTTCAATCCCCTCATCTCTTGGTAATTTGACTGAGTTGACCATTCTATACCTTTACTCCAACGCACTTTCTGGTCACATTCCTTCTGAATTAGGAAATCTCAAATCTCTTGTGGACTTAGGGTTGTCTACCAATAATCTCACTGGTTTCAATCCCTCATCTCTTGGTAATTTGACTGAGCTGACCACTCTACTCCTTTACTACAATGCACTTTCTGGTCACATTCCTTCTGAATTAGAAAATCTCAAATCTCTTGTGGACTTGGAGTTGGGTAATAATAATCTCACTGGCTCAATCCCCTCATCTCTTGGGAATCTAAAAAA
Source organism: Berberis thunbergii (assembly GCA_003290165.1). Classification (NCBI taxonomy): domain Eukaryota; kingdom Viridiplantae; phylum Streptophyta; class Magnoliopsida; order Ranunculales; family Berberidaceae; genus Berberis; species Berberis thunbergii. The sequence goes on along the minus strand of QNQO01004569.1, from coordinate 9,714 downwards.
TTGGGTCTGCTCTCCCTCCAGAACAATGAGCTCACTGGCAATTTGTCACTAGACACACTATGCCGAGGTGGGTCCCTTGCTAAAATCTCAGCCGTTGACAACCATCTTACACGTCTAATTCTTGGAGGCGTGAAGAACTGTCAAAGCTTAAAAAGAGTCCGACTAGATAAAAATCAACTCTCTGGAAATATTTCAGAATTTTCTGGCATGTTTCCGAATTTGTATTACCTTGATTTGAGTGATAACCAATTGTATGGTGAGTTTCCCCAAACTTAAGACTGTGGCATCAACTATCTACCCTGCGAGTCTCTGGCAATAAAATCACAGGCAAGTTACCTACATTTGGAGAGTTAACTCACCTTCAACTGCTAGACCTTTCATCCAATCTTCTACAAGGGATAGTTCCAAAGGAAGTAGGTAACTTGACTTCTTTAATAAGCTTGAATTTGAGTCATAACCAGTTGGAGGGTCCTATTCCATTAGAGATTGGAATGCTCTTGAATTTATACCATCTTGATTTGTCTTCCAATAACATGAGTGGACCGTTGCCCAAACAGTAGGGGATTGCTCTAGCCTTCTATACTTGGACTTCAGTGGGAACAAATTTAATGAAACCATTCCTTCTCAATTGGGTGAGCTAGCTTTCTTACAAATTCTACTTGATCTGAGTCAAAACATGTTTCTGGGAGGGATACCGCCAGAACTAAGCAATCTAAAAGTACTAGAGAAGTTGAATCTCTCACATAACATGCTCTCTGGTGCAATTCCTTCCTCATTCAGTGGAATGGTTAGTTTGACATCTGTTGATGTTTCTTACAATGACTTGGAGGGCCCTCTTCCTGACAATAAAGCCTTTCGAAATGGTTCTGTAAGTGCTTTTGTAAATAACAAAGCACTGTGTGGTGATATTGAAGGTTTGAAGCTTTGCAAAAATTCCTCTGTAGTAAGAAGCAAAAATGCTTCAAGTGAGAAACACAGAATTCTGGCTATTGTCATTAGCACTGTCGTTGGAGCATTCATTGTTATATCAACATTGGTTGGAATCATTTTATTGCATTCTCGAAGAAAAGAAGAAGACACAATTGAAGTGAACAGAGAAATTCCTGAAGATCTATTTTGCATCTGGAATTACGATGGGAAACTAGTGTATGAAGACATCATTCAAGCGACACAAGACTTTGACCCCAAGTATTGTATTGGGGTGGGACGACATGGAAGCGTTTATAAAGCTGAACTGTCATCAGGTCAAGTAGTGGCTGTAAAGAAATTTCATAATTCTTTGGAAGGTGGCGAGTTAGTAGATTTGAAATCATTTGAAAATGAGATACGAGTATTGGCAGAAGCTCGACACAGGAACATAGTGAAGTTATTCGGATTCTGTTCACATGCTCAGCACTCGTTTCTGATTTATGATTATATGGAGATGGGGAGCTTAGCTAAGGTCTTAAGTGATGATGAAGCAAATCAAACCCTCGATTGGGTCAAGCGAGTAGATGTTGTAAAAAGTTTAGCTCAAGCCTTATCATATATGCACCATGACTGCTCGCCACCTATTGTTCATCGAGATTTGTCCAGCAACAATATTTTGCTGAACAGCGAGTGTCAGGCATTTGTTTCAGATTTTGGTGTTGCCAGAATTCTAAAACCAGATGCATCTAATTGGACGGCACTTGCAGGAACTTATGGGTATCTAGCTCCAGGTAATATTGTAATATTTCTTTCATCAAATCTAATAGTGCAATTGAATCAGTCAGTCTGCTGGTTCTAGATGCGCATAGTAAGACATGCAGTAAACAATGAAACAATTTCAATTACATCTATCTAACGTCCCCATGTGTGACTAACCAAAAATATTTTTCATTGTTGCAGAGCTTGCTTACACTATGAGGGTAACTGAAAAATGCGACGTATACAGCTTTGGAGTATTATCATTGGAAGTGATATTAGGAAAGCATCCAGGCGAAGTCATTTCCTCTATGTCATCATCATCATTAACATTTTCCTCATCAGAAGTAAACCCAGAGATTCTCTTAAAGGATGTATTGGACCAACGCCTTCCACCCCCTACAGGAGAAGTTCTCATGGAAGTAATTTCTATTGTAAACTCCACACGTGCATGCTTACATATCAGTCCGGAATGTCGTCCAACCATGAAATCTTTATCTGAGGAGTTATCATATTGTTGATGTCCTTCTTCGGAGAAGTTTCGTAACTTAACATTGAGCCTACTCTTCAGTGAAGTGGTTTGACCAAGTAAATATCCATCATGTCTATAGGGTCTTAAAGGTTGTATTGTCTAAAGAAATCCAACCTGGATATCATATTAGCTATTTTGCTTGTGGTCAGAATAATCTTAGTTTTCTCATGAATGAAAAAAATTTCCTCAAAACCATAAGGCTCTTAAATCGAACTATATGCTAATGATGATGAATCTTCACAAATTATCAAACTTCTTACATGATGATATTATCAAATTATCAAAAGAGCTTATCACGACTAACTGCAGTCATTGTTGACCCTATTAGTTGTAGAAAGAAATACTTCAATCTGTGTGTTGTGTATTTTTGATTCATCCCTAATAGGGGTATAAATACAATAGGGTTTCTTGTGAACCTAGAAACAATCTTACAGAATATAGAAACTAGGTTACCTAAATATGAATTTAGAATATCCTAGATATATATATGTTTCTATAATCTATAATTAGAATATACAGCTTTCTATACTCCCCTCAAGTTGGTGCATAGATGCCATAACACAGCATGAAGAGTACTGGAAACCATTGTTATTCCTCTATAAGTGATCATGTTGGCTTTAGTAATCATGTGAACATTTCCAATCTCTGTGAAAGTCGGTTCTCTTCGTATACGCACTTGAAGCTCCAATCTTTCCACCACAACAAGGTACACATTGTGGGGATGGTACAAGGCATGCAGAGTCCTCCAAAGCTTTTCTAAATCTCCTTGTGATCCAGAGACAAGAAAAGCTATGCGGGGAACAGATGATCAAGTGGCTGGGACCATTTTTTGTGACAACTTTTTCAACAAAAATGGGATTGCTATGGTTTAAAGAGGCGTAATCTGGGATCATCGAGAAGATTGAATTGATCGTGATTGGTGCGAAATGATGAAACAAGATTTACAATGTGATTCAGCTCACATTGTAACAACTCTGGCTCCTAATTCACCAATAATCTTCCAACAACAACAATCATCAGAAGGCACTGATGCAACAAACAAATTTACATAATAGTTATGATCATCCGATAAATCAGGCCAGACTCGTTACTAGGAAATTGCTTATATAATTTAAGTGGGATAAACAACAGATTGAAAAAAGGGCAATGGGCATTGTTAATTACAATATCCATTTCAATCTGAGAGCAACACACTTACATAAAATTTTCCCATAAATTTGGATCATACAGGTAAAACCCATTAAAAAAGTAAACATGATTTTTAGAAAAAAAAAAAAAAAGAAAGAAAGAAAGAGGATGAAAGCATACCTCAGAAGAACTTGGAAACATTGCAAGGAACATGATTCAATCCATGAGTACAATTGAATCTAACATGGAATTCTATTGATAGAGAGAAATAAAAAAAAAATATGAATCAAATATGATGTTGAAAGAGAGAAGTTTTGATGTTTTTAATACAAAGTGGGAGAAAAGAAAGAATTGAAGTGTAAAGAGAGATTTAGAGATGCTCCAACAATGGTGAAGAGTCTTTTGATCCTTACCAACACTGTACTACAAGAAATTTTTTATAGCAAATCAACTGCCAAGCTTTGTTGCTTCATTTTCTTTTGGAATTGATATTGGGCTTTTGAGTAGCTATTGGCCCCCCTCTAATTCACAAACTAATAGGGGTGTTAATTGGTTACTAAAAATCCACCGAACCGGCCGAACCAAATCGAAGAAGCCTGAACAGAGAAAAATCGAAACCAAACATTAAAAAAGGGAACCGAATCAAGTTGGTTTGGTTCGGTTTTGGCTTTTGTTTTTCACACATCCAAAACAACCGAACCAAATCGAACCCTTCCCCTTATCTTGTTTTTAATCCCCTAACCTTCTCTCTCTTATTTAATCCCCCACCAACCCACTCTTATTTAAATTCTCACCACATTTCAATGCACTCAACGTCCCCTCCCTCAATGTCATTTTTCTCTTTTTTAACTCTTTCACTATCCAACCACTTGCAAGTTGAGATAAAGATACAGAATTTGACTCAATCTTGTTGAAGAAAACCAAACTTTTCACTTGTTTGCTTGCAGCAAAGATGAGCAATGGTGATGGTGACAACTTCGACACTTCTAATTTGATAAAAAAACTTCTTGCAGGAAGAAATTACGAGACTTGTGGAATGGTCATAGAATGTTTCGGCCTTGTTTAGATCATCACATGGGTGTGGTGGAGATAGATTAAGATGCAAACAATGTAGTTATGGTTATAGTTTTTTTGTATGATGTTATAGTATTGTGTATATGAAAGACATGACAACAAAATTTTAATCTTATGGAATCATCAAGAAAAATAGGCAAGAAAAAATTGAAAGAATTCTCTATAAATGGATAGTCAGAGCCTTGAGACTATCTGTGTTCATCTGACAGTTGCTTTCTCCTTACTGCTTCCCCTCTCCATTCTTTGTAGCTTTGATTTATTCCTTTTGTGCTAGAGCCAACTCGGTTGTATGTAGCAGCGAAAAATAAATAAAAGAAAAAGAATAAAAAGGGAAATAACAAAAAATAACCGAACCAATCGGTTTGGTTCGGGTGTGGTTATTTATTTGATAAATGTGGAAACTAAACCAAACCGAAAACCGAAAACCGAATTCTTAGTTTGGTTCGGTTTGGTTTTGATCTAACTTTGAACCAACCAAACCGATTAACACCCCTACAAGATAATGCCAAGTAGCTTAAGAACACACTTAGATGTCAGATGAAATTTTGCATCTGGTTGTACATAGCACAGATTTCCAACCTTTTCGGAATTATAGTTGACAAGAAGGCGACAACTACAAGGGTGATTTCCGGTTGCCGTCTACCCTAGCCTGCTTCTGGAGGTGAGTTACTTATGTTACAGAAACTCGAAGTCGACGATATATATCTCGAGATGGGAAGGAAACAAGATCTGTAAGCAACTTTTCTAGAGTGCCAAGCCTGGTCCAATACTGTTCATCATCTTCAAGGTGCTCATCTCTAGGTTATTGTTGCTAATAAGCTCATGATGTAGGTCTAAGTGAGGACATTTCTACGCTAGTTTTTGCTAGGCAGTCAGGGTAGGTAGCTTTTTTTTGGCTAGGGTTGGGTCTTTTTACAATTTTATACCTACGTTTAAAAACACAACCACATACATCATTTATGGAATGGGTAAAATTGACAAAAAGCCCAACGCGAACCAAAAAAAACTGCCTTGAATTGTTGTTTCTATGCAGAAAATTTTCCAATTGTATAGATTGTTATTTCACAGATTTAATTATTCAACCTCACTATCAACTCTATCAAGGGAATATATTTTGATTTGAAAGAATTTTAAATTATATAAATCTTGATTTTATCCCCATTTCTAGGCAGCCAGTTCATGTACTGTTTTTACAATTTTATCCCTCTTTTTATGATTGTGTTTTAAAGAGGAGAGGTAAAATTGTAAAAACTGCCAGATCTGACATGAAACTGGCTGCCTAGACTTATTCTGATTTTATATTGCAAATATTTGATAAGCTCTTGACAACTACATGTTTGTAAACGAAATGCTAATTACATTGCAACGAGTGTCATATGATTCATGTCAATTATTGTAGAAAATGATCAGAGATTCAGTGGACACCTGTTGCTCTTCCGTTTGGACGCACAGCTTTCTTGGTCTTCGCCAACTCTCCACACGTGTCCTCATGCGCAGCTTTCGACCCACCTCCTAGGATGCCGACAATGAAGGATCAGTCTCCCCCGCACTATTCAATGCTTCCCAATTCCCCGGCCTCTCGTGCCGCTTCAGCGGGTAAAGTTGGAAACCCTTTGTCTGAGTCAGTTCGCCCATCTGAGCAGAATAAAGGCAAAGGTATTGTTGGGCCCTCACCCAACAAAGGACCTAAGTCTTTTTCGGCACAAAGCTTGGCTAATTCTAATAATCAACAGTCAGCTGGCAATTATTGGAAGGTGTTAGAAGCGGTGGAAGAAGATGTCTTCAACCTGGATCCTCTTTTATCCAAGATGTCTAAGCAGGCCCACAGGGATCGAAAGCTGGCAAGAAAGCACAGCGTGACAGAACCGCTGAATGGGCCAACTTTTCAGTCTTTCCTACCAGATCAAGGTTTATGCTTAAAAAGCGATCCAACAAATCAATCTCAACCAACCAGGCAGGGCAGGGAGAACTTAAAGGTGGTAGTGCCCTTGCTGGACTAACAATGGGAGAGCCTTCCAACCAGACCCAGGATGTTTCGGTTTCTTTACCTTACCCCCCGGGTTCGAGCCACTAGCAGCTCATTGTGTTGAAGCACATGATTTGTCTACAAATCCATGTGTTCCTCACGCGGAGAGTTTCTCATCTACCCCAGACCACGTTGGTGCTCCTCCAGGTTTTGAGGTCCCACAGGATTCTGGCAAGTCTCCAATTTTCGTTTCCAGGGTCCATGACAGTGCGGAGCCTTCTGTCTCTAACTGTCATGCGACTCAGGAAGCAACATCAGATCGTTCGGCTTTCAAAGACATTGGCTTCATAGTGGGAGTGGACCTCAATCAAAATGAAAACAGGGCTTTAGATATGGTTCAAGCTGCAGCACAGGGTAGAATATCTGGCACAGCACTGGACCAATGCAACATATTCGGGTCTGAAGGTTTACATGAACCTTAAAATTCTTTCGTGGAACTGTAGGGGGCTCGGAAATCCTGAGCAGCAAAGGGGTTGTCGTAGATTAATTACAGAGAATCGTCCAGATCTTGTTTTCATTCAGGAAACGAAATTGGAGAGATGCTCTAGAGAATTTATCAGAAAATTGTGGGGTGATAGTTCTTTTGACTGGGCTATGGTGGAATCCATTGGCAGCTCGGGCGGCATTTTAGCTATTTGGGACAATGATCTTTTGCAGATGAGGGAAATGTTGAAAGGGATTTTTTCCCTTTCTATTCAATTCCAAATGATCTCGGATAACTCAATTTGGTCAGGGACTAACATTTATGGTCCATGTGATCCTTCACTTAGAAACCACTTCTGGGAAGAACTTTATGACATTGCTGGTTGGGTGCAATCTCCATGGGTGTTAGCCGGCGACTTCAATGTTGTCCGTCATATGATTGAAAAAAAAAGGATGCAGGAGGAGGTCCACGAGCATGCAGAAATTCAATCAATTCATTAATGAGGTGGAACTCGCTGATTTCAGTCTTAAAGGGGGGAAATTCACATGGTCAAATCATAGAGATCTCCCTATCCTTTGTCGACTTGATCGATTTCTAGCCTCGGTGGATTGGATTGACAAATTTGGTGATAAAGTCGAATGGCTCAAAGGTGCAGCAGGTTTAGACCATCACGCGATTTTGCTTGCGAACTCATCTGTTGCTGGTGGTACTCGCCTTTTTCCTTTGATAACGGTTGGTTTGATCACCCTACCCTGGCAGAGGATATGAAAACTTGGTGGAAACAACTCAGTAGTCTCTGGCCACCCTGGATACTGTTTATGGTGGAAGCTTAAGGCTCTCAGATGCAATCTCAAAAGCTGGCGGATTAAAGTTTGGGGTAAGACAAATCTATGTATTCAAAATATCTCTGCTTTAATTGCTATCATTGATGCGGATGAAGAGATTAGGGATTTGACTGTTGAAGAGAGGTCTTGTAGAGTGCAACTACAACAAGAGTGGGCAATATTAACCAAGAGAGATGATGAGTTTTGGAGAATCAGATCAGGAGTCAACTGGGTTCGCAATATGGATCAGGGGACTAAATTCTTTCATACACTGGCTAACAGACGTAGACTGTTTAACTCCATTGAAGCTCTCAGCACGGGTCAGGAATTGGTAGTGGATGAAATCAGTATTAGAGCACTCTTGATTTCTCACTTCAAGAAGTTGTTCCATGAAAAGGAGGAGTGGCGACCTTTCTTCTCGGGGATTACCTTCAAGTCTATCTCTCAGTCTACAGCTACTGCCTTGGTAGAAAACTTTTCGGAGATGGAAATTAGAGCGGCAATGGAAGATCTAAAATCTGAAGTTTCTCCAGGTCTTGATGGTTTCTCAATGGTGTTCTATTTGAATATGTGGGAGGTAATCAAAAATGATTTTCTGAAAGTTGTTGCAGATTTTAACTCGAGAAACTTTCTCGATTGGCGGTTGAACACCACTATCATCTCACTCATTCCTAAGTGTGCGGGAATGCGGACGGTAAATGATTTTAGACCTATCAGTATTTTGAATGGGGCCTATAAGATCATTGCCAAGGTGTTGGCTAACAGATTGAAAATAGTTCTTCATTCAGTCATTTCTCCTTTTCAAAGTGCAGCAGTCAGTGGAAGACAGGTGGTTGATAGCCCCTTGATTGCCAATGAAATTATTGATTCCAGAAAAAAACAGGGTGTTCCAGGGCTTGTTATCAAATTAGATTTCTCCAAAGCCTTTGACAATGTTTCTTGGAGATACTTGGATTTGGTAATGGCTCGCATGGGGTTTGACTACAAATGGATTCATTGGCTTCACACTTGCAGATCTACAGCAAATTTCTCTCTGAAAATTAATGGTCAACTGCACGGGTTTTTCAATAGCTCGAAAGGCCTTCGACAAGGCGATCCTCTATCTCCTCTTCTTTTTACTATAGCAGCAGAAGGTTTAACCCAAATGATTCTTAAAGCGGTTGATGCTGGCCTAGTAAGAGGGTTTTCTGTCGCGGAGGGTAGTCCACCCGTCTCTATTCTCCAGTATGCGGATGATACTATCCTCTTTTGCGATGCGTCCGCTTCTCAGGTTCTTGCTCTTAAGAGAATTATGCTTTGGTTCGAAGTTATTTCAGGACTGAAAATCAACTTCCACAAATCAAGGGTGTTGCCCATTGGAGATGTCCCTCATTTGCACCAGTTGGCGGGTTTATTGGGTTGTTCAGCAGGTCACCTTCCAGTTAAGTACCTAGGCATGCCATTGGGGGCTAGTTTTCAAAAGTAAAGCTGTGTGGGATGAGACGATCGAAAGGATGGAATCGAAACTAGCGTCTTGGAAACGCAAATTTCTCTCCAAAGCAGGCAGACTAGCTCTTGTCAAATCCACATTAGCATCTATCCCGGTCTTCATTCTGTCTCTTATCAAGTTCCCTGTTCCATAGCTGCCAAGATGGAACGGATCATGCGCGATTTTCTTTGGGTTCTTCTCATAACTCTAGAAAGATGCATTTAGTGGGTTGGGAGAAAATTTGTTGCCCTAAATCCCGAGGTGGTTTAGGCATTCGTCAGGTGCTCACTTTCAATATTGCATTGCTTTCTAAGTGGCTTTGGCGATTTGCAGATGAGTTCATGGCAGAGTCATTTTGAGTTCATTCTTAAGCCTCTTCTGATTTGCTCTTTCCCAAACAGCTAGAACCTCCATTCTTAAGCCTCTTTAACAAATGTATCGATTTGCAAATGGAATTGAGTTCATGGCAGAGTCATTTTGAGTTCATTAGTCTTTACTGTGTTCTTATGCCATTGTTGTTGAATGTGTGAAATAAAGAAACTTATTGTCAGATCCTAGTGTTTAATTAAAGTT
>QNQO01004568.1:0-22769 GCA_003290165.1 Berberis thunbergii | reverse complement strand
CAGTTATTTTATGAGGGACTCACAGTAGAGAACGTCAGTTCGTTGAGATGATGTGTAATGGGGAGTTTTTGCAAAAGACCCTGACGAGGCTATTGAGTACCTGAATGACTTGGCTGAAAAGGCTCATACTTGGACTGGTCCAAGTGCTACTGAGAGCACAGATATAACACGCCCAGCTGGAGTTTACCAACTTAGGGAAGATGACAGCCTTAGAGCCCAACTTGATAGAGTAACTAGGGAGTTAGAGGCACTTAAGACCAAGGATGACAGGCCCACACATACTGTTGCTAGAGTTGAGCTACAACGCCTGTTTTATATGTGGGGGAGTTGAACATTTAGCACAAGATTGCCCGACCTTGACTGAGATGAGAGGGGTTTATGAGGAACAATGTAACGCCTTAGGGATGTACAAAAAGCCTTACTCACCATTCTCTAACACTTACAATTCTGGCTGGAGAGATCTCCCTAACTTAGGCTGGAGGTCCGAAGCAGACCAACCTACACACTCACAGACACAACCACCTAGGTCATACCCTGCACCTCCATACAATGCAAATCTAACACAATTTCCTTATCAAACACATTACATGCATTTATAGAGGCACAATGTAAAACTAATAAAAAATTTGAGGTTGCATTGACACAGTTGGCAGAGGAGAACAAGGAGATCAAAAGCCAGATAACCAAGCTGACAAGTTCCTTAACAGTATAAGAGCGAGGAAAATTTCCGTCACAGCCTCAAGCAAATCCGAAGGGACAACTTATGGCACAAACCTCTACCTCAGACTCTCAGAAAGTCAAAGAGGTTAATGCCATTACTACGTGGAGTGGTAAGATTTTAATGGGATCAAGCTCGTCCACGACTATAGGCACCTCCCCAAGTGCACATGAGAGCATCCCTGAGGATGAGCCCAATAAGAACATTCCAGTTCAGCTCCTTTTCCTCAAGCACTACGACCTACTGGAAAAAGAAATCAGAATTGCATGGTGAGATTCTAGAACACTTGAAACAGGTTAAAATTAATTTACCTTTGCTGCATGTGATTAAACAGGTACCAACTTATGCGAGGATCATCAAGGATCTATGCACTATCAAGAGGAAACATCATGTCAAGAAGACTGCCTTCTTGACAGAACAGGTAAGTGCGGTGATTGAGCAGAGGACACCACCCAAGTACAAAGATCCAGGGTGTCCTACAGTCACCTGCCAGATTGGGACTCATGAGTTCGGCCAAGCCTTGTTGGATTTAGGAGCAAGTGTAAATCTGATGCCATATTCTATTTACTTGCAACTGGGTCTAGAAGAGATTAAACCCACATCCGTGGTACTACAATTGGCCGATAGATCGGTTAAGAAGCCAAGAGGAATAGTCGAGGATGTCTTACTTCAGATTGATAAGTTTTACTATCCCGTCGACTTTCTTATTTTAGATACTCATTCTGCGGTTAATATGGAGTCTACAGTTCTGATTATTTTAGGTAGACCTTTTCTTGCCACAGCTAACGCTCTTATCAATTGCAGGAACGGTCTAATGAAGCTGTCTTTTGGGAACATGACTCTGGAGGTCAACATATTCAATATTAGCAAGCAACCACGTGATGATGATGAGTGTCATCATACCTACATGATAGACACGCTGATATCAGAGGACACGCTCCTGAGTGCAGATTCTGAAACCTTTGAGTACCTCCTTTCTATTTCTAATTTTGAGAATTCACTTTATCCTGACAATGCTTTTGATATATCTGTTGTTTCAGGGTTAAAGGATAAAGGAGGGCGACAATGGCAACCATGCTTTGAGGAGTTGCCAAAGGACAGACAGAAACCACAACCATCCACCGTGGAAACTCTGAATGTTGACCTAGTTCCACTGCCTGAGGGACTTAAACATGCATTCCTCGGACTAGGTGATACCTTTCCTGTTATTATTTCTTTCGTGTTGATAGCTCACAAGAAGAAGAATTGATTAATATGTTACATGATAACTATCCAATAACTGATGTGAAAATTATCCAATCTTCTTATTTGGAACCAGACTTAGGATGTTTCATTTTAGGGGAAAGGGAGGATCCTTCGTTGCATATCACTACTTGTGACCCATTCATGTTTAAGATCCATACTGACTTCCGAGGAATGCGAGTTTCTTTACCATTTTTATATGATTTTAGATGGTGTTCTTGCAACTTTTGGAATGTGCTAGTATATCTTGTGTCGCATGTGGTTGTTATTTTTGAATGGACTAATCCTCAACTTTTCAGGTTGTTGGTATACGATTCCTTAACCCTTTTGACTCATTTATATCATAGACTAGGTTTGGAAGTGAATGTTCCCTATGTTCTTCCTCGTCACTTCATGGTATATCTTTCATGAGGGAGAATATATGTCGGGCTGAAGACGTTAAACTAAGCGCTCCTAGGAGGCAGCCTAGCCTTAGTTGTGTGTCTTTGCTGTTAGTTTGGATTGATTTTTGAGTACCCTATTTAGTTGTGTTTCACTCATACTCGTTAACTTCATAACAGTTTTGACTTACAACTTGCCTTTTTTTTGTTTTCTTTGTTAATGTCGAGTCTGCATTTTATTGATTTCTAATGAAAACTCCACGATTCTTAGGTTTTTGAGCGTTCATTGGTGGAAGATTTTATTGAAATTGATAAAAAGTTTCACCATGGTAATATCACTCTAACCCTCCTATTTTCTTTTGCCCTGATTTGTCATTATTATTATTTTATACATTGAGGACAATGTTTGGTTTAGGTTTGGGGTGTGGTTTATTAGATTTTTTATGCAATTTTCAAAAATCTTTGAGTTTAAAACATATTTTACAATTAAACCGAGTCATTTTTGTGCTACTCAATCTCCATTGAATACTTAGATGATTGTGGTAATTGTATAATATCTTCTTGAAAATGCATTTGAAATCTGAACTCTTGGTAAATAAAAAAAAAAAAAGAGGTTTTGAGTTCTTTTTAAATTTAGAGAATGATTTTGTTGCTTTAATTTTGAGAAAACCCATACTAGCACGTGTCACATAGTTATATTAATGGAAAACATGATATTTGATATTATCCTTATGTTAGATGTATTTCGTGAGACTTTTCAACTCGACTATTCATGCACTATAAGCCAAGTCAACATGATTTGAAGTTGATTAGTGAGGTATTGAACTAGAAAACCTTAGAATAATAGTGGAGACTTAACCCTTGTGAGTTTTTGAGCCATTCTATTTTTCTTGAGGTTTTTAATTTACACTCTGATTTTTCTTGAGCCGCAATTATTTCGTTGGATGATCTCATTTATTCTTGTTTTTCTTATGATTGCTTTAAGAATGACATAAAATTGAATCTTTACACTAGAACTTCTTGTTTTAATTTAGTTGAGATGTCCTAGTACTAACTAGAACTTATGAAGTGGATATATGCTTTTCTTCCTTTAAACCATTTTTAGCCTTTGTATCCTACCCAATAATAAATATCCCATTTGCAGCCCTTTGAGCCTTTAGATAAGCCTTTTCTTTTTATCCCCATTCCCAATACCGTACTCCAATCAAGGAGTAATTACCTTTTATTATTTTATCCTTACCCAATTTTGCTGAGAATGTATACGGTGAAGATAATTTATGGAATGGTTAAAAAAAAAAGATATTTCATGCACCCTCGAAGTAAAGTGTTGGATTGTATCAATGGGGAAAAGCATGTTAAAAAAAAGTGTGATTAAGAAGAAAATAATGAAGAAAAGTTAATGGTGTACAACATTGATGTTGTTTTTCAATGCCTATGTTTTATTCAAGGGTGTATCTATTCTAAGAAAAACTGTGTATCCTTTTGTCCCTTATTGTTTGCCATAATCCAAGCCCCCAATACAACCTAGTAAGACCTGATTAATCTTAAGTGAAAGTTAGCTTAATTGATGTGGAGATTGAATAGGCAAGGACTATGGTGTTTGATTCAACATTCTCAAAAGTAATCAATTTTCCCGGTCCATGAGATCATATTCATTTCACTATTTGAAAATTCCGTTTTTCATGATAATTATATGTGAGACGTTTGCATTTTCCATAGTAGATTCTTTTCCTCACATATAAATTGAGTGCCCAATCTCTAAGCGTTTCATTTCCGAGCGACATGAAGAGAATTGTAGTCGAAACGTCTTTTCTAAAGGTTATCTTGTCACATCTTTACTATGAGATGAAGAGTTATGTTGATAAGGCTCTCTCACACACACACTTCGAGTTGAGAATGATTATGAAATTCATTTAACCTTTAGATACTATTAAATTATTGTACTCTATTGATATACTTTTGTGACATTATTAGTTTTGTTTTTCTTGAATTGTAAGCAATCAGAAAAAATACTCTAAGGGGAATAAAAGGGAATGTTTCATATGTTTGCATTTTATTTTTTAGAAAATAGATTTTTTTTTATTGAGTCAGTAATGTTTTGGGGGTAGCATTTCTGGAAACCCTCACGAGACTATAACTCGTCCTCTAGAGGTAATCTAGAGGTTTAAAGCCTTGTTGCACGTTAAGGTAAGTGCAACCGTGATTCCTACGAAAGTGAGTTAGGATTTTATTCTTTATTTTGTTTTGCTCAAGGACTAACAAAAATATAGGTTTGGGGTATTTGATACACACGTAATTATTACAAAATATATATTCCTTAATTTATATATGTTAGTGCTTAAATTAATATATTTTATTCTAATTATTTCATTTTCATGTTTTTGTAGGAATTTGCGCTGTGAACGACAAAATCGCATTAAGGCGACAATTTGAGGAGATGATTAATTTGTTGATTCTAACGGTGGGTACAAAAATAGTGGTTCACATCTCTAAATCTAGCCCAAGTAAGCCTAGAACCACTTAATTTAATCAAGCCCAAGCCCAAGCCCCAAAAGCTAGAAACCTAAGCCCAGCTTAACAAAGAAATAGGGGAACCCTATTTAGGTTCTCTCTTCCCTTCTCTTGGGAGGCTCTTCCACGTTTTCTGCTCCTCTTCTCTTTTTCAGCCACCATCACCACCTCCACTGGGGCAGAGACAGAGAGCCCTGTGTCTCTCGCCACTAACCAGCCACCGTCACTAACCACCGTGATCATGTTTTCCTTCACTTCGCCACCGAAACAGACCACCATTTCCCTCCCTCTCTCTCACAGCCACCATCACCCGAGCACCAACCACCACGGGCACAACACTGCCGGCGAAACAGAGAGCGCCTCCCTGTTTTTCTCCCTCGCAGCCGCCCTCCTTCCTCTTTCTCTCTTCTCCACGGTCTCTCCCTCCTCCACGCCTCTCTCTTTTAGAGCCACCACCACCGCGACAGACTCGCCACCACCGCAACAAGGCACCTCTCTGTTTCACTCCCTGTTCCTCGTGCCTCCTTCACTTTTTGTTGTTATCCATGTTCCCTCACCCTCTCTCTGTCTTCTTGCAGGTTCCGGAGCTGATCGGGAGGAGAGAACTCTCACGAGGAGCGAAAGCAGCCGGCGGCGGAGTAGAAGGTGTCACGCTGGAGACGAAGGCTGAGCCACGCAACTGTGAAGCTGGAAAAAAAAAACTGATTTTTGAAATCAGTTCACTATTCGTAACCTCAGCCCATTGCTGAGTACTACCACAGTGCAGCTGCTGAGATTTCTCGGGATTTGCATTTTTCTCAGGATTCGTGCGCATACAGGAAGTGATGGATTCTTCCTCCACTGATGCTGTGACCACCACCACCATGAGCTCATTAAAACCCCACGCAAGGTGAAGGGTGAACTCTTAGATGTAACACACTAAACTAGTAATTGATTCGCTTTAAGTTTTCACGACGAATAATGATGTTTAATGATTCTCACTTTTATTTAATATAGAAATTTATGTTATTTCAGTGACAGGGATATCATAGATTTCTTCGTAAATTTTATTATTCCGGTGATTATCTTTTCTTGTCCATATAAGCTTAGTCACGCTTTTCTTATGTGTTGAATGTTTAAGAATTAATTGATTCCGGTAGGTTAGTTATATGTGATCGTCATTTATTACGGTGTTGTCTCCGGAATATATCATAAGTTTAGGATATCACATATGACAAACCTTTGTGTTTTCTAGAAAAAGTGAAATTAATCTAAAATTCATTTACATTAGGGTATATTAATGATAAAAGATTATTTTTCCGATTACGTCGTTTGGGATGTGAAACACGTAGTTGAGTTCATCATAGCGAATCAATACTAGTTGGCGTGTGAAGTCTAGGAGGGATCCTTGGAACCTTGTGATTTTTCCAAACTTAATTTTCATTAAATTAAATTCAATTTAGTATTTTAAATTTCTTAGAATTTATTAACTTTAGTTTCGCATAGTTTGTCTTCCTTAATTTTATTTTGTAGATCGTTTTTCCTCGTGGGATCGACACCCCATCTTTACTGCAATTGATCGCGTGTACTGTTTGGGCGTAATCATTCATTGTGCGGTGCTCGGACTCCATCGAGGTCCCTCTCAATGAAAGTCAAAGTGGGAATGGGGTTCTGAACTTGTGAGTGGCATATGTGCCTGTCCTCACCTACGAATTGTGTCCAAATATCCAGTAGTGTCCGCTTGCGGGACCTGTATGACTGGTTTTCATTTTGTTCAACTTCATGAAGGATGTAGATTATCCCTGGAGTCGCCTTCTCTATTTATTTAACTGACTCCACCTGTCCTTTATTTGTTTCGTTGGTTTCTCATACTTTTCCCTCCTTCTTGTCTCTAAAGAATAGGGCTTCCTGTCACCCGCAGTTTCCCTTTTAGCTGTCCTTGACTCCTCCAAGTTGATGTGTCTCTAGGCGCTTTTCAGGAGCTCCGCCATGTCCAGAGGGAATCCAAGGTGAGGTCCTCAAAAAGCTTCCCCTCTCTAAGGCCCGCAGTGAAGGTCGTCATGGTTGTATCGTCGCTGCACCCATCAATGAGGGCCAGCTCGTTGTTAAAGCGCGTGACATACTCTCGCAGGTCTCACCCGGCCCTCTGCCTTATAGAGAGTATGTAGTGCGGGCCTTTTTTGAAATGCTGGTTTTTGACGAAACGTCTCAGGAATTCCTTTGCCAGTGTTTTGAAGGAGTCGATTGACTTCGGTGGAAGGCTATGGAACAATGTCAGGGCAATGCTTTGTAGACTGGTGGGAAAGGTTCTGCACATGACGGACTTGGATCCTTCTTTGAGGGCCATTACGTACTAGTAATGGCACAGATGATGGAAATGATCAATGGTCCCGTCGTAGAAGTCAAGCTTCAGGGGAGTGAACTTCTTCAGAAAAGCCTCGTTCATTATCCGACCCACAAATGGTTGGACGGAGAGGAAATATAGTACGTCCGGATCATGTGCCCCTCTGCGAAGGGGGTTCCCAGGGTCGAGCCTTTGTGTTCTGGCTATGAGCACAACATTAGCCGCATAGCCTCCCTTAGTCCAATGAGAACTAGTGGGGGCATGGCTGTCATTCACTTGCTTCCTATCATCTTCTAAAGGCGAAGGTCCGTGATGCTCCTGGTCTCCGTCAGCCGGTGGTATATTCTATCATGTAAGAGTTTCCACCTCCTTGGCGATCTTGTTGTATCTGAGATGCCAGCACAATGCTTCTAGGGTCCACAGTAACTGTCATTGGCTGGGAGCGTGAGTTGGCTACTCGTTTATGGCAGAAACTGATGAATGAGGTGGTATAGGGACAACCTAAGCATTGGACGTGTCCCCTGGTTCTTCGTTGTTGCGTGACCTGGTGGTCACCTTCTCGTTGGGTTTGATAGGAGACGACGATTAGTATAAAATTATGAACTATGTCATCCCCACAGACGACACCAAACTGATGCAGTCTTTTCCGCTCCCTGCTTTGACCGGATCCCACTGATCTACACAAGTAATGCATATGAGCCACAGGCCACCGTGGCGTGGCTGATGGCACTCCGATGCTGAAATCAGACAGGGCTCTGAGGAAGGTTTAATGCTGGAACAAGGAATTTGTAGCGTACCTTAGCTTACCAACCTCGTGTCTATTTATAGTGCAAGGAGTTCTGATTCTACCAAGCCATCGTAAGCGTAGTTTAGGAAGAAGATCTTCGTGGAGATCCCTCCCTAATTAGGAGTTGTGCTGTAGGAGGGAAATTCCATGTTAGCTCCGTGCTCCTAGATACACGAGAGATAGTTCCCAATCCAGGAGCAATCCGTAAAAGGGAGCTTCTCTGTGTGGAAAATACTCTGGTGTTTGTTTCCTAGTTGGAAGCAGAGAGCAGTTGCAGTTGCCCGTTCGAAGCTGATCCTCGAGATACTTCCCTGAAAAAGGCTTACGGGTATTGAGGATAACTGTGAGGTGTGTGGGCCTAGCATGTTGTGAGAGCTCGAGTCCGCCTGGCGGATGCAGTTGGGCGAGCTTAGAATCGCTTGGGCCAGATCAGTGTTGGGCTGACGCTTGAGGCCGTATATCCTCAAGATTATCATGACACGTGTACGGCTCTGGGGTGTGATTATTTTATGAATCATACACCGCCTTTAGCCGTCTTCACTGCATTATGGTCTTCATCAACAACTTTTCCTTTGCCCACAGTAGCCGGCTATCTCTCACGTGCCGGTCCAACTTCAGAGGAAAAGGGAAGTAAGTTATTCCTCAAGCCCGTCGTTGGTTGAATATAAGGACGGGAACAAGATGGAGCACAGTACGGTGGACAAGAAGAAGAACCTTCGCCTAGACAACGATGATCACACGACTCTTCCACAGACTCATGATCCAAAGAGATGCGGAGCTCGAAGTCCTTTATTGAAAAAAGACAACCATTCGAAGCTTCCATGCCCGCCTACAACATCATCCTATTCATAAACTCTGCCTGCTTAGTGCTCAGCTTGGTAACATCCTCCATACCCAATATTTGCATATATTCTTTCTCCAAGTCAGGAAGAGAGACATGGCCATGACTTGAGCATCACGACCCTAAAAACAACAGTCTCACCAAGCTCTCACCAGACAGCATCACGTCCTTCATATGAGGACAGACTCCAGCAGATGGATCTCGACAAAACATGAGATATCTTCTGATGCACAGGATAATGAAGACCTTCATCTATTTTTGCTCTCCTTGAAGGGTTTGGAACCTTGAGCTTGGGAACCTTCCTCTTCCGCGAAACAGACGCTCCTCCATGCTTTGGCTTTTTCACCCGATACACAGTAGGAGCCATGTGTCAATGAGCCCATAGACCACTGCGCTTAACATTAGAAGGCTTGACTACATCTTCTACCTCCAGCCGAGGCATGTCGTGGAATGCATCCAAAGTTGGTTTTACCTTCAGCAGAAAGAGGCGAAGTAGAAAATCTCCCTACAAAAATCACAACAGGTCAATCTAATATGAATTAATATAAGCAAGACCGGAGAAGGAATCAACTTACTCATCTGTCTAAAATTCATGGCATGTTCGTTTATCCGAAGAGAAGTGCTCAATTACATCTCTTTCGAAGACATTCGGATACCAACCTCATTAGCCCAAATCAAAATGGCAATCAAAGTCCTACAACCATTAGGCACAAGTTGAGCAGGTGCAATGCCGAGGAGCGCCAGGAACTCCTAGATTTTCCTTGATAATAAGAAAGATAAACTCCTCAGGAGAGTACAATGATGATAGATCGACGCCAGAGTGCAGAGCACCAGATCATCAGTAATCCCAAATGTCTTACGCATGACTTCTAAATTAGATTCAAAGAGCAATTTTTCCTCAAAAAACTTATGGCCCCTAGCGAACAGTTCATCAGAAAACTGATCCTGGCCCGCCATCAAATTACAAGCTTTCGAATATGAAAGTTGAGCAAAATCAAAAGCACAATAGACAACACAGGAAAGACGATTCTCAGAGATTGAAAAAACAAAGGAGTTATACTCCATAAGCAAGATATCTATATAGAAAGTTGAGATCTCACCTTTCCCACTTTCAAGCTGGCGCACGCCTAATTAATGCAATTTGGCATTCGAGGAAATCTCTTAGACTCATCATGACTACACAGCTACTTCATGAAATGACCTAATGGACCATTAAGACGACCCATTAACTCGAGAGGAGTAGCTGATGTTACATCAAACTGTCATCTGATAAGCATCGTACACGTGTCATGATAATCTCATCAACAGAACAAAGTAGGCCCGATTGCATGCCCAATTCAAGAAGGCCCAAATAGTAGCAAGCCCATCATTGGCAGAATCCAGATAGTCGAGTTTGAGTTGCAATGAGCCAGTAAGGCCACACGTCATGCGGTCAAGCCAACACTCGTAAGCCCTCTAAGGAAATTATCTGAGAGATCTAGTAAAAACAGGCAGGCTAACAATGCATTGGATCTAACTATGAAACATATATTAAAGTATAAATCGAGCAAGGAAACTTCCTTGCATGGACAACACTAAAGAGAAATATCTCCCTTAGATCTAGGAGCACAAGTTGTGTAGGGAAACTATCCCACATGGACAACTCCCAACACTATTTGAATGTATCCTTGCTATTTGAATGTAGATTCACATAGTTTTTACTTCTGTTTTCAGGCTGGTCAGAACAGGCAAGGACAGACCCTGAAAGACCTGGCGAGGAAGATTCAAAACAAAACATTCTTGGGGAACCTCTGCTGGGGAGTAAGGTGCATGCAAATATGTATTACCTTGTTCTCTCATCAATGTATTTGATATTTATTCACTTTTGATATTTGTGGTTTTGCAGGATGGAATATTTTGTGAACTGATAGACTTAAAAACCTTCTATCAAGTCCCTTTTCGGTAAGTTTTCTTTTCCTTTTATTTTAGTTAGAAAACTTACTATATTTTCTTCTTGACTGCCACCATATTAGTACCAATCCCCATGTGCAACTATCTGGTTCTGATTCTAGACCACTTGTCAATAAGGGCCTTATTGAAAGCCGATATTCATTATTTGGTAGAATTGATTATTTTTTGATATTAGGTCTGAGCAAGACAAGGAGCTAGAGCCAGAATCAGTCTCAGAAGCTGCTCGGCTAAGCCCAAACGATGAATCTGCAGCTAAATGTATGGAAAATATCTATATTGATTGGCATTGGGTTACCTCTAGAAACAAACTACTTAGTGGTATTCTAGTCTATTGTAAAACTGTGATCTTGTAAAAATAAAATAAAACAATAGATGTTATGGGAAAATAATCTGAATTCTTACATCAGAAATGAATGTTGCAACTTCAATAGGCAGTGTCGCTTGCAGATTAATATGGTAAATAATACACAGTTTCAATTCCTAGGTAAAATTGCGAAGATATGTAATTTAGAGTTCTATTTTGAAAGATCATGTGAAAGTCTGATCTGATTGCCTAATTTGTTAGATCTCATTCAGTCAAACTTTCATGTATAGAGCAGCAGAAATTTGAGTAGCACAAGATTCTCGACGCAAAAACTGTCTAGAAGCCGTATTTGTATTACTCACTCAGTTTCAAGAGATGATAGCACATGCAGTTTCCTAAAGACTACTCAGAGCTTCTTGAACAAGTAATGTTCTACTTTTCTGATCTTTTACATATTTAAAAAAAAAAGATGGTTAGCTGCAATACCTGCTTTTAGTTTTTCGGCACTGTAGCAAGTAATGACACAAATTGGTTTATGACTATCTAGATAGCCAGAACAACTTACTATTAATGCCAGGTATAATTTGAAAACAATGTCATGCCATGTATATTCGGAAAACACTGTCATGAAATCAGTGTTGTGGGCACTGAAACCAGACCTATGGTCTTGAACCAATTCTACTTTGCTAAAAGGTTTCTTGTTGTATAGTTTTTGTTAATCTTTCAAGAACCACGACTGGAAGACATCACTATAATGTAGCTGTATTCAACACTGATTGGTCCCAGTGAACATAAATAGCTTCCCTTTAACATGTAACTATGTGTTTGGATCTAAATGTTGTCTAATTTGGGTTTACTTGATGCATGTTAACAGGCAAAACTAGCAACTGAATTAGCTTTGAAGGATGAAAACAATTGATGGTAAGTTGCTTATTTAGTTATGTTAAAGAATGAAAATTAATAACTTATCTTCTTCCGTCTATCACTATTTCATAGTTTGTGACAGAGATGAGTATCTAGCAATTGAAAAAAATGATTAATTCTCAAAGCATATGTAGCAGACACAACCTGGACTCTGTGTCTTCAACTTACGTCGCCCAACTTCTGGAGCAATCTCTTAGAAGTCCTTCTGATTGTCTTACCCCCTTACAGATACATAGCGGCAGGTAAGCTCAATGGTTCTTCATTTTATTGTGTTCTGCACAACTTGCAGTTACCAAAACTTGATTATTTGATTGTTTATTTCTAGCCAAGTACCCCAAATCATGGCATAAAGACACAATGTCTTCCTCTTCCCTTATGCTTGAAAACACCCAAAGCAACACCTAGTCATCACAAACTCCGCATAGAATAACATGTACTCCATTTTCTTATGATTTTTACAACTTTTCTTTTCACTTTACTACTTTATAAACTTTTGTTGTATGCTAAAGGGGCTGTGGCAACTGCAGCTATTGGAGAAATTTTGGTTAGAGTTCAAAGGGAAGATGAATGCCTTAGTGGAATCAAGTATTGTGGCCCAGGGGACAAATCTACTTTTCTTACTGATTTATTTAAGTCAGTTACTTGTACTGCCCAACATGGGAATTTCCAAAGGCTCTTCTTGGATCTTACCAGAGTACATCCATGCCTTGATTTTCCTTTGGATCAAAGCTTCTTGCTGGAGCTATTCTCTTGCAGAATAAATATATAGCTCACAACCACCTCATGCGCAAGCAGTCCAAGCAGTTTGCCCAGATGTCACCCTATCATGCTCTTGCTATTACATTCAACTGCATGGGTGCTTTCAAGCTTTCTCTTCGGGCAAGTCCATGAGAATAAATGTACTGCATATTCTTTGACCATTTGATGTAATTGTATAATCTGGTCAACTGACAAATGACAAAACGTGCACAGCATGAAACAAAGTTTGGCACATTTGATGTAATTGTATAATCTTATTAATTACATTACTTTGCCTTTATTCGTTTAAGTTTGGCACATTTAAATTTTTATTTTCTAGAAATAAAACTTATAAGATGTAATAAAAGTCATTTGATAGCAAAAAAAAAAAAAAAAAAAAAATTGCCACGGCTTAAAACCGTGGCTAACTATTGCAACGGCTCAGAGCCGTGGCCATGACTTGCCACGGCTTATAACCATAGCTAGGACTTGCCACGACTTAAAACTGTGGCTAAAACCTTTGCAACGGCTTATAATCGTGGCTAGGACTTGCCACGGTTTTAAGCCATGGCTATTCCTGGCCACGGCTTAAAACCGTGGGCTAACATATATTTTGCCACAATTTTAGCCGTTACTGAGGATTTAGCGACGCTCCTACAGCCCACGGTTCTAAACCGTGCCAATGGGTTACCCCCATGGTTTAAAACCGTTGCTAATGACCATTTTTGGTGTAGTGCAATCAGGGAAAGGATCTCCACAACAAGATCATTTTTCCTAAACTACGCCACCAAAGGCCTAGCCAAACAAGGACTCCTTCACTATAAAAGGGCGATAAGGTCATGAACTTGAGGTATGCAATATAACCTAGTTTACAATTTTAAGCCTCTCATAAGCCTTATCTAACTTAAGCATCAGAGTGCCATCGGCCACCACATGGTGATACTTGGCTCACGTTTGCTACCTGTGTAGGTCTAGGTAAGCAGCAAGGAAGGAGAGCAGAAATCCAATACATCAATAACTAATGCATAAAAAAAATTAACTTTTATTAAATTCAGAACTAACAACTTACATGTAACTTGAACGAAGGCTCCAACGAAAGAAAAAACTAATCTAAGCTATACTAGAGATAATAGATGTATGAAATAAAACTAGATGTATTTCTCCAAGAGTTTGAGAGCCTATTTATAGTGTTCTTCTCCAAGCTAGAAATGAGAAAAATTCTACAAATCCTTATATTATACTCCAAATCATATCATATAAAATCAAGGGAGTCATAATTAGGGATAGATACATCAAAATAATCCTAATTGGAAGTAGATACATGGGACAAAACTCAAGGTAATGGAGTATTCTTTGATGTGATCCTTAGAATATGTTTTGGGTTGATGTTTTATTTGTCTTTATGATTGCATGCTCCATACTTGAAGTTCTTATCCTGAAACTTGCCACTTGTCACTATCATAAATCACCACTAATTGGAATCAAAAGTTGACTTCCATAATATTGGTCTTGGAATGAAACTCTTGATTCACATGTGCCATGAATGTGCCCAAATGCCTCGAATTTTGTACATTTCATTGATTTCATAATTTTTCCAATTGGTCTTGGTCATGCAAACTTATGGTAGAGTTGTCTCGAATTTTGCACATTTCTCGACTTGCTACAAAAATTATGACAATAATCAAATTCAAGACAAATAGAGACATTTAATTAATTTTAAGCACAATTATAAACTAATAAAGATGTAAATGGGGCGTAAAAATCAATGTCTTGGGTGCTTATCATAACTCATGAAGCTCGATGCTAGGGATTAAATTCGCTAAATAATTTTTATGGTACTAGCATTTACCCGTGCCATTGGCACTCCATATACAAATTAGTTGCTACTAATTATCATGCACTGGACACCCTCACTACCAACACTACCATTACCCTCAATCAGTTCCATAAAAAAAATTCATATTTTAGAATGTAAACTAATATTTTTGTGGTGCAAGCCTAGTTGACCATAAAAATGCTAATATTTTTAGAATCAAACTTGGTTTAAATTATAATTACTTGAATGTCTAGGGTCTTTTCATTAAAATTCCTGTAAGTTTCTTTGAAAATTATTATACTTAGACAAGAAAATATTACATGTTTTAATAATAAAATATATATTTAGAAAATTTAAGGGTTTGTATTGATCATTAGTTTTGTTCGAAAAGTCTTCAAAATTGCATTTCAATGATACCATGTTTACCAAAATCTGATAACTACGTGGATAGTTATAATAATTTTCATTTGGAAAAATAAGGAAAATACATACTTTTTCTCTCCATTGTATCAACTTTTTTCACAATTTTTTCATTCTCTTTGCCCTTGTACATGTTTTATATTTAGAAAATATCATTATAAGAAATTAATTTCAACCCTCAACACATTTTCCAACTTTCAATCCTAGCCATCTTTTATCTCCAATCCTTACGATTTGAAGCAATGAATAGTAAAATACAACTCTGAATTGTAATATAGATGAGGGTATTCCCTGTGCCTTCAATATTCAAATTCAATCTGAGCCTATGGATGTGTGATGGCTAGAGTTAATTGGGGCACAAAAGTTAAAAAAAACTTTTCCAACTTCCCTTTATGTCATCCGTTAGATATTTATGTTTGGGTAAATCTTAGTCGTCTTTTATCTCCAACCTGAAACACCATTCCCGTCACGATTTTTCGGGTCTTTTTGGATTGAAAAAAACCCATTCTGATACCGTCCCGATCTAGATCGGGGTGGGATGGGATCGGGATGAAGATTTTCAATCCCATCCCATCCCAAACTTATATATTATCAATACATCAAAATAGACAAACATCACGGCCACACACGTAGGATAGAACATCCATCGCAAGGATCCGATGCCCCATCTATTGGGCCAGCTTGTAAAACCCAAGAAGGTTGAAGCCAACCATAGAGGCCCAGACAAAGCCCACCATATGAAGGTTGGCGCCATCCATGGGGAACGATGAGTTTCCTTTCGAAAAAACAATTCACAGTGGCAAAATTCACTAAAATCTGGTTAACAATCAAACAACTATCAAGGTCAATGGAACACTCCACAAATCTTCAATCTAACGGTGAACAATACGACATATCACCTAATATCAACCTTGTAACAACCATCGAACCAATCACGCCGCAAAGAAGATAGCTTCAACAAGTAACAATTCAGAGGTCTTTGACATCTTCGGAAATTTCTTCAAACCCCGAGTAGAAATGCTCATGGCCCAGATGAACCACATAATCGAAATGGTGGATACTCATCCAGAACCTAGAGGGAAACAAACCTCGAGAAGAAATCATCCAGATTAAGAGACATCGGGTCAATAACAGCTTTGAATTTAACTAAAAAAAATTTGGAAACTACAATAGAAGAAGCCCAAACGCGAATAAGCTGAGAAATCGTTCACAATCTTTATAGTGAGTCGAAGCGATGTCCTTAAAGCTATAGCAGGAAGGGAAGATGTCAAATGGCCACCAAAAATGACGGAAAATTCGGAGAAACGGAACAAAAACAAACACTGCCTCTTCCACAACGACTGCGACTACGATACTAAAAACTGTCATAGTTTGAGGGACAAAATCGAACACCTTGTCAGAGAAGGATGACTCAAAAAATTCATCAAACCCAAGGATGAAACAATCACCTCGGGGGATCGACCAAAGGAAACAATATACATCTTGCATGGCGCAACAAGAAAAAAGTAGCAATCCAACCGATCTCGAACGTGAGTAGTCAGATACCTGCGAGCAAGGATCAGATACTAAGAGCCATCAGCATAACACACAAAGACAATGCAGAGGACTCTGACCTTTTCAAACGAAGATGCAGACGAGGTTAATTTCCCACACAATGATGCCTTAGTAATCTTGGTCATGACAGCTAGATGGGAAATCAAGAGGGTGTTGGTCGACACTGGCAGCTAGGCCAACCTCATATACCTGACAGTTTTTCGAAAGATGTGGTTCACTAATGAAATGCTCTTACCTAGTGATCAACCAATGGTGGGTTTCAGCGGGGAACAACGTCATCCACTGATGATTATTCAGCTATCAGTTCAAGCAAGAGAACCAGGAAAACAACGAGTGTTATTGACAAACTTTCTTGATAGGTCAGTATGCATATTATGCAATGACGAGCCAGAGAACAAAGAACATTATTTTTCAAATGTTGCTACTCTAGTTTTGTGTGGTCTTCTGTGCTGCACTACTTGAGCTACAATCATAGCCCCCTGGATTGGGAAGAAGAATGGTAGTGGTGTAAGCAACAGTTCACTGGTATATCAGAGAGCACAACTGTGAGGAAGTTGGCCCTAAATGCTACAATATACCATATTTGGACAGAACACAATTGCAGACAATTTCAGAGAAAACACAGAGTTGCAGTGATGCTTATTCCTAAGATAATTGAGGACATCAGATTGCGTGCTTCGGTATTGGATCTTCAAGTGGCAGATACTACAGAAAATAGAGCTTTCTTTGACAAGTGTAAAATCAGTGTCAACTTCCAGTTACCTAGAGGAACTCTGCATCAATGGTTGAAACCAATACAGGGTTGGTATAAGGTGAATTCAGACGGCTCGCTAACAGAAAGTAGAAGAGGTTATGGTGCTATTATTCGGGATCATACATGTCATGTACTGGCAGCAGCTGCGGGATCTCAAGTAGCGCGATCAGTAGTCTTGCATGAACTGCAGGGGGTTGCAATAGGGGTCAAGCTAGCACAACAGCTTGGATTACAAAGAGTATAACTTTGCATGGATTCTAGTAATGCTCTCAAGTATCTTACTACCAAAAAGTGCCACCATGGGAAGCTATACACATCACAAGAAGGTTGAAACGAGCCATTGGCGTTTTCGAAGATTGCAAGCTTACACACACAGTGAGAGAAACAAACCAAGCTGCTGATATATTATCTAAATTGTTGCCTACTCATGAGTTTGTGGAGTTAGTCCCTAGCTCCTTTGTTGAAGATCTTAAAAAGATTATATTTGATGATGCGAGTGGAAGGAAATACTTGCGAATGTAATCTGATCATTTAATCCTTTTATTTTCAGTGGTTTGGGGAGCCCATATATACCCCCACGCTTGCCTTTCAAAAAAAAAAAAAAACTTTCTTGTCATTGATGCTCCTTTCATGTATATACAAAATGGGTGCAGTCTCCTCAACTATGCACCAATGCCTAATACCATACTAATAATGGTATTGGGAGAATTAAAGGAGATCAACCAGCAGCCCATGAGTGTCATTTCGCAACAATAAAGACCCTCACAAATAGCAATTATTGCAACAGCTGGAGGAGCTTCCACAACAACTTAGTCAAACGAGTTCAGACTTTTCGGACTATAATATGTCTTGAACCATCCCACGAGATCAACCTAACATAGGACAACCGAAAGAAGAAACGATCGTAGTCTACCTAGACCATAAAGCAGAGAAAGCAGTCCATATTGGCAAAAAGATCATCCCCGAACTCGTCGAAGAACTAGTCAACTGCTAAATGATAATCAAGATGTTTTCGCATGGACAATGAAAGACATGGTAGGGTTAGACCCGTCAATCATCTCTCACAAACTACAAATGAACCAAGACAAGAAGCCAGTTCAACAAAAAAGAAACCCGGTGGCTCCAGAAAGTAATCAGGCGATAAACGAGGAAGTGCACTGCCTACTTAGTGAGGGGATTATAAAAAAAGCTCACTACCCGGACTGGTTGGTGAAAACGGTGCTAGTAAAAAAGAAGAAAGCCAAATAGAGGGTATGCATGGACTATACCAATCTGAATAAAGCCTGCCCTAAAGACAGTTTCCCACTTTCGCGAATAGATCAGATAATGGATGCAATCGCCAGGCAGAAACAGCCGAGCTTCATGGATGTATACTACAAGTATAGATCAGATACAGATGTACCCACCCAACCAAGAAAAAACATATTTCATAACAGAAAGGGATACATATTGTTATTGGGTAATGCCCTTAAGAATTAAATAATGTGGGAACGACGTACCAACGGCTGGTAAACAGAATGTTCAAAGATCAAATCGGCAAACGATGGAGGTTTACATCGACGACATGCTTGTCAAAAGCTCAGGCCAAGCAGACCATGTCATAGATCTCGAATAGGCCTTCTCCCGACTGCGAAAGTATAAGATGAAATTGAATCTAGAAAGTGCATATTGGAGTAGAATCAGGGAAATTCCCAGGTACATTGGTCAGCTAAAGAGGAATTGAGACTGATCCAAAGTAGATATAGGCGCTTCTAAACATGCAATCATCAACAAACATAAAACTTGTACAAAGCCTTAATGGAATAATAGCAGCCCTAAACTAGTTCATCTCTAGTATCATCAGACAATGTCTGATTTTCTTTAGAATTTTGAAAAGGAAACAAGACATTGAGTGGAATATGGAATGCGAGGAAGGTTTTCAAAGGCTTAAAATCATATATGGGGAGCACAGATCTACTAACGAAGCCGAACATGGGAAGAAACACTGTATCTATATCTATCTGTGTCCGACCACTGCAAGTAAGCTTAGTGTTAATATGGGAAGAAAAGGCATACAAAACCAGTATACTACATTAGCAAAACATTTGCAGATGTAGAAATCAATTTCTTTCCCTAGAGAAATTTAGCGCTCACGTTGATTTTGTTGACGAGAAAATTATGATCGTACTTCCAAGCACACCTAATCAATGGTTATGACCGATCATCCACTTTGGTCGGTCTTGCACAAACCAACTTATTGGGAAGAATGGTGAAATGGCGATAGATACTTGGACATTTGACTTCAGCTATGCTCCCAGAACCGACTCAAAGCTCACGCACTAGCATATTTCATCGCCAAAGTTCACAGGTAGCAAAAACCAGCAGACGAAAAAGCAAGAACGAAAGAGAACAATCCAAACCAATCACCGATGGATGGATCCTCCACTGTGATGGAACATCAAACAAGGAGGGAAACAAAGTTGGACTAGTCCTGTACAACTCGGAATGCATCGCATTGGAGAAAATGATAAAATTCAACTTTAAAGCCTCCAACAACGAAGTTGAGTACGAAGTTGTCATAGCATGGCTACAGTTAGCAAACACTTGGAAATAAAAGACATTAGTGTCTTTACTGATTCTAAGCTGGTGGTGAATCAACTAAATGAAAAGTTTTCAAGTCAAAGATACCTGAATGAAAGCCTACCACCAGAAAACCAAAGAGATTGTAGGAGACTTCCGAAATGCAATCATTCAATGGTACGCAAGTGTGAAAACAAAGAGCCGAAAAACTAGCAAAGGAGGCGTCGACAACTAAGGAATGATAATCCGCGTCGTTCATGATGCAAGGAAACTCCATACTTCAAAACCAAGTTGAAAAAGCATCGCGCCACAAATTAAGAAGACAACTGGACAACTCCAATCCTAGAGTATATATCAAATGGAAAACTCCCAACAGATAAGAATTAAGCCCAAAAATACGAAATTGAGCGGCAAGATACACAATGATCAATGACAGACTTTACAAAAGGCCTGCCACGAGTCTGTCCTAAGGTGCCTTTCACTAGAAGATGTTGAATATGTGTTCTGCAGGAGATCCAACCATGGTAACATGCAGAAAATCATCCAAGGGGAAAAAATGTTGGCCTATAAAGCACTCACACTGGGTATATATTGGCCAACGGTGCAAGCAAATGCTCAAAAAGCTCGTTCGCAAATGTGACAAATGCCAAAGATTTTCCCATTACTTCACATGTAAGGACAAAACCTGATCCCAATGAGTAGCCCCTGGTCATTCGTGCAATAGGGAGATGACATCGTAGGGCCACTCCCTGCGTCCGACAAGAAGAAGTTTCTTCTTGCAATGATTAGACTACTGTCACTAAGGGGTAGAAGTAAAGTCCCTCGCAAAGATAGGAGAAGCCCAAGTCAATAAGTTTTCTTTGAATGACATATATGCAGATTCAGGATCCCATTGTAATGTCAGAGACAATGGGAAGCAGTTCGAGGAAAGAAGGTCAAGGAGCTTTGCAAAAACTTGAATATCCACAACACTTCTCCGTGCTTGCTCATCCACAGGCAAACATACAAAGCCGATGTTACCAACCATGATAATCTTGGAAGCAATCAAAAGAAGGCTTGAAGCAGCAAAAGGATTGTGGACATCCGAGCTACCTGGCATCCTTGGGCGTACAGAACAACAAAAGAACTCCGACACGAAAAGTACCTTTCGCCCTCGCCTACGGATCTAAAGCAATGATACTCGTAGAGACTCGGTTTGCCAACATTCCCAACAGAAGAATTTCACTTTGAGGACAACATCGAAGCACCAAGAGTCGGGCTGGACCTCCTCGAGGAAAAGTTGAGAAGCAACCTATAACAAAACAACATCCTACCAACAGCGATATGGCCAGATATTACAACAAGAGAGGGTGCGAATATGCACTTTAACATTGGCGACTATGGTACTACGAAAAATCACACGCACACAAAGGAACTTGGTGCAGGCAAGCTAAAACCAAATTGGGGAAAGACCATACAGAGTACTAAGATCAACAGATCAAGAACATACTGGTTGGAAAATAAGGAGCGAAAGCTACCTCAGGCATGGAATGTAGAGCACTTGAAAAGATATTATCAATAAACTTCCTCGCTCAATCTTCCATCTCGAATTCAAAATGACAAGAATTCAATAAGGACAAGGAATCAGATTAAAAAGCTAACTCATGAAAATAATCAGCACAGCTAGAATATTGAACCAAAACAAATATATGTACCACACGAACGAGTCGGGTATAAAAACAAAAACTTATGACTTGATCAACCACGAAATAATAAAGTACCAGGATGTAAAGCCGGACTTTTTTCATTGACTATAATGTATGACTTCGTAATCCAGATATAGAATCGAATTCCATAAAAAGAGCTTCTACATGACTAGAATGTCGAACATCGAAGCCATTCATAAAAATCTTGACGAACGATAAAAAATCTGCCAAGAATGTCGTAATAAAAAGCTGATAAGCTAGACATATGGACACTACAAATGTGAAAAATAAAATTTCCATTGATCTTCTAGAAAAGGAGATTACAAGAAAATCAAAATAAACAATTAAGAAAGGGCATCAACATCATCAACATCGCTAGGTGGTATGGGCTCAGACAAGTGCTCAAAAGTTCTCTGACAACCAGATCACCCAGTGAATTCAGAACGACTTCTTCGACATCATCGAATTCTTGCTCAGCAAAGCAACGGTATTCAAACATGTCTAAACTTTGCGTCTCTAGGAAATCCAAGAAGTCATGGAAACCATCGACAACTCTTTTCCAATCCATAGCCTTTGCTGCCTTCAACTTTTTAGTAACAGATGATAGCTCAGCTCGGTTTGACGCTAATTTTTTATCAACAACCGCAAATCTAGTGGAATTCACATACTTGGTCGCGACAAGCTCAAAATTCAGTTGAGCGTTTCGAGTCATAGAAGCCTTAAGACTGACATAAAATTCCACAGTAAATGAATGGCCTCATCACGTTCAACCTTTAGTCGGACAACCCTTTCTCAGCAGCATCCAGACGGAACCGCAACTTACCCAATTGAACTTCAAACGTTTCGAGATCAAAAGCAAACTTGTCAAGAATGGCCTCGAGTTCCCACAACAAAGTTTGTGCAGAATCTGCAGCCCTGCAAACTCTATGCACTGAATCTTCAACGACTCAAATTGGCGGAGAACATGCGAAAGGACCACGACATGTTTGCCGGCTTCCACTCAATGAGCGCCACCTAATCATGAGTAGCCTAACAATCCAACCTCATCATGGCTGCATAAGTAAGATGAGGCATCCTTCCGTAAGGTGTTGAAGGCTCTCATCAATATGACGATGTGGGGGCGTACGGGTGATAGGGGCATAATTATGCTATTTTAGTACCATATTTCTATATGTATTATTAGCTATTATTGTTAATTATGGTACTAATTGCTATTTTCATGTTTGTGTAGGGTTCCAATTACAATACTTTAAAATAGAAGCA
>QNQO01004567.1:0-22964 GCA_003290165.1 Berberis thunbergii | reverse complement strand
CCCGGACCCGCCACGGGAATCGCAGCGTGCCGATGCGTTAACTAACCCGTAACAGAGCGGATCGTAACCGGCCACAACATCATAATATAACACATTCTTGATACGAGAATGAAACGGAAATAAAACTACGATAAAGATTTGAACAAAATAAGTATATATTTGATTCGCCCCGCCAGAGTCATAGCGACAAAACCAATATACAAGCATCTAGTATAGCAATATAGTACACCTGATAACACAGAGGAAGCAAAACATACCCATACAGGGTGGACACGACCAAAGAGCAAAAAACGCGCCTACAACGGAAAACGGGGCCTACGCACCACGATCAACAGGAACGCCAACACTACCTGCACTCCAATAGAAGCACACCCCTTGCAGGGTCAGCAAAGCACAAAGCTACCTGGTGCGAGCGAACTAAATACAAATAACAAAATACTATACCAGGAAAATTCATGCCAGACAATAAATGATAAGTAACAAGTTCTAAATACTAGATCACACCGTGTCTCTAAAGATAATATTTCTAAGTTCAGGCAACAACACAAGCATTTCAGATTCAACAATAACTACAAGTTTAGGATATATGCCGATCATCACACGTGATTCAAACATGGTAAATTTCAAGCGATGAAAATAAAGACAAACTCTTCTTCCTAGTCTCCTAGGTATAGCAACAAAGTCGACCAAAAATCCTGTAAAATTTCTGTACAAGTGTCTCATATCGTAGGTATCCGCATACCCTACGAATGTGTCTCACCCAAACACATCCCACAACGTGCACCAGTACCACTTCGGGCTTGTTTGTATCCTAATGGGGTGCCATCTGCCAGGATACAAACTCAAACATCCCAAACGACCAGCTTAACACAGCCAACCTAACACAATCAAACTCAAGCGCGCTGGGAGGGAAAGCGAGTAATCTCCAAAGCACGTCCTCCGGGACCCATCCTACTGCACTCTATAGTGGCAAGTGCGTGCGGGATCTCACCGCACCTCAGCAAGCTTGCCACATGCAATAGCGTCCACAATGTCTGGTGCGAGTCATCTCAACCACCATCCAACTCACGATGCGAGCAAGCTCCTAAGCATCAGCACAACAGGCATTATAGCAGGGTAAAGACACTTATACTAACATCCACCTGCACAAAATGACGAGTCTGTACATAATCAAAGGTAACAGACGGGCAGTCATAAACAATTCGGCAATTTTTTTTATAAAACCACGACTATGCCAGGGTCCCAACATGACCCAATTCACCACGATAAATTTATTCGAGTCGATTATCATACATGCTCAAGACTCGGAAATCCACAGTAAACATGACATACTATGCATCTCGAAAACGAAGCATACAAGTCCAATGTCATTACACCAAAGCCTAATCGCACCGAAATTCATTTACTATTCGATTTCATTCAAGTATATCATGCTTTCAGAAAACCCAATACGTAATTTATTCACAAATAATTAACACAATCATCGAATTATCTGAAAGCCCCGAATTTCGGATTTGGATTCAATTATACACAATCGACGATATAATGTAAAAATTAAATTCAGGATTTCAAATAATTATTTCTCAAAATAAATATTATAATTCCACTCACCTAGGCGGAATGGATTTTCAAAACCCAATTCCTACCGGTTGAAGCTCCTAACTCGCCAAACCACGAATGCGGGACCACAAAAAATTTTAAAACTGCAAGGCGGACTCGAAAATGAGTAAACTAGCCGAAAACTAAAAAAATAAATAAATTACAAGCGGCGCGTGACTGAAAGAAAAACTTATAGGCAATAAAAATTCGGCAAACACCCCGCCGAAACCCAAAGTCTGGCGAAAATGTACCGAATCCCTCCCTACTCCGGTCTGATCACCTCCAAACTGCACAACCGGCCGGAAATGGGTCTAAGGACACTCGAAGTCATGAATGTGAGTCTCACTCACGCACCCAAAGCCCGAATTCTTGCCGAAGAATTCTCAAAAGAGCATGCACCCTGATTTTTTGAAAAAATTCGGCCAACCCCAAAATCAACCTTGCATGTCAGTTCTAAGGGCTCCCAAAGACGCCACCAAGGCTCCTCCACGGCTGATCGGAGCTGTGGAAAGCAATAAAATAAACCCAACACCAAACCCAAATGAAAACTGATATTTTTTTCTTGCGAAATACCTATAGAGAAAGGAAGAGGGAATGAAGAGAGGAAGAGGAGGTGAGCTTTGGGGGAAGAAATCACCAAAACCACTGACGAAACCCGCTGGAAAAGAAGAGGAGGAAGGGGAACCTCGCACACTGTAAAGAAAATAAAGAAAAGGAAGGAGAAGAAGGGGGGGGGGTGGTCGTTTTGTCTCTTAAAGGGTAGGTTGCTATGTGCCCCCACCACCTCTACTGAGTACACCTCTGCCCGAAATCTTTTTTTTTAAACACAGGTATTACATCATACACACCTTAGAAGAGATCTCATCCTCGAGATCGGACAAAGCCACGACAAGAAAACCTAGGCAAAAAGCTCGGGGTATTTCTGTCTCATATGGTCCTCCAGCTCCCAAGTGACGTCACCCACTCAGTGGCTCCACTGAACCTTCACTAACTTCACTGTCCTCCGACGAAGTTGTTTCATATCATCATCAACAATGGCTACTGGCCACTAGATACGTCAACTCATCCGAAATCTCCACATCAGCAGGTTCTATAATCTGTGACGGGTCTGCCAAACACTTCCGCAACATGGATACGTGAAACACGTCGTGGATACCTGGCATACTCTGCGACCACTGGTCCAATCCTCTCAGTAATCTCATATGGCCCTACATAGCTCGGTGCAAGTTTCCCACGACTTCGAAACCTAACAACTCGCGCATCAGGGAAACTTTCAAAACAACCCTGTCACCAACATCAAACTCTAACTCCTTACGCCTCCTATCAGCGTAACTCTTCTGTCTACTCTGAGTTGTCAACAACCGCACTCTAATCAGCTCAATCTTCTCAGTAGTTTCTTTGATCACATTCAACCCCATCACAACTGACTCTCCAATCACTGCCCAACAAACAGGGGACCTACATGGTCGTCCGTAGAGTGCCTCAAACGGTGTCATGCCAATACTTACGTGGTAGTTGTTGTTATACCCAAACTCGCATAACGGTAGATGATCTTCCCAACTACCCCCAAAGTTTAAAATGCATGCTCTAAGCATGTCTTCCACTACCTGATTCACTCGCTCAGATTGGCCATCTGTCTGTGGATGATAAGCTGTACTCATGTCCAATCTAGTACCCATAGCTTGCTGAAAGCTCTGCCAAAAGTGGGCTGTGAAAAGCGGATCTTTGTCGGATACAAACAAAACAGGTGACCCATGAAAGCGGACTATCTCCCGAATGAACAACACTGCTAGACTGTCTACCGTCTGTTCATACTAACAGGAATGAAATGTGCACACTTCGTCAACCGATCAACAATGACCCATATTGACTCATTACCTTTCCTCGACCGTGGAAGCCCATCGATGAAATTCATAGTGATATACTCCCACTTCCACGTCGGGATATCCAATGGATGCAATAACCCAGACGATCTCTGATGCTCGGCTTTCACCTGCTGACAAGTTGCACATCGTGCCACAAACTCTCCAATGTCTTTCTTCATGACACGCCACCAGAAAGAATGTCTCAAATCTCGATACATCTTTGTTCCACCGGGGTGAATGGCGAAACGAGATCTATGAGCTTTCTGTAAGATATCTCTTCGCAACTCCTCATCAGACGGAACACAAAGCCGCCCACGAAACCGCAACCCTTCATCTGAACCCACCGACCAATTGGTAGGGCACTCATCCAATGTTTCCACTACCAAATCTGTTATCTGCCCCGTAATCACTGGATCAAAGGTTTGTTTCTCCACCACTCTACTGATCAACGACCGAAAAAACTGCTAAACCCACTATCATGCTGCCCTCTGTACTGAAAGTAGGCTGAACTGCAAATGAAACTAATGTCTCAAGTGTTCGATACTCCTAAATCATCATGGTTGCCATCACTGCATGTCGCCTACTCAAGGCATCTGCAACCACATTAGCCCTATCAGGCTGATATTGTATCTCGAAGTCATAGCTACTAAGAAAATCAACCCATCGTTGTTGCCTCATATTCAACTCCCTCTGAGTGAATAGGTACTTCAAACTCTTGTGATCCGTGAACAACTCGAACCTCTCACCATACAGATAATGTCTCCAGATCTTCAAAGCAAATACTACGGCTGCCAACTCTAAATCATGTGTCGGATATCTCTGTTCGTGGGGTTTCAACTGTCGAGACGCATAGGCTACGACCTTCTTGCCTTGCATCAACACTCCACCCAATCATGTACCGCAAGCATCAGTAAATACCACAAGTCGGCTACTAGGTGTCGAAATAGTCAACACTGGTGCTGAAGTCAACCGAAGCTTCAAAGTTTCAAAAGCTTCTTCACACTTTTTTACCATACAAAAGGAACATTCTTCCTAGTTAACTGAGTGAGTGGTGCTGCAATTAGAGAAAATTTCTCGATAAACCGTCGGTAATAACCAGCCAAACCCAGAAAACTACGAATCTCCGTCACACTACTCGGTCGTCTCAAAAACTTCACGGCTTCGACTTTCTCGGGATCCACTGCAATACCTCCACTAGAAATGACATGCCCAAGAAATCAAACTTTAGGCTCCCTGAAATAACACTTACTGAACTTCGCATACAACTGATTTTCTCTAAGTGTCTGCAAAATAATGCGAAGGTGCTCTCTGTGCTCCTCTAAACTCCTTGAGTACACTAAGATATCATCAATGAAGATTACCACAAACTTGTCCAAGTATGTACTGAACAATCTATTCATCAAATCCATGAAGAAAGCTGGTGCATTTGTCAATCCAAATTGCATGACTGGAAACTCATACAAGCTATAACGGGTCCGAAAAGCGGTAATTGGAACCGAATGTTCCTCAACTCTCATCTGATGATACCCAGACTGCAAATCTAACTGTGAAAACACTACGGCTCCCCTCAACTGATCCAATAGATCATCAATTCGCAGCAATGGATACTTATTCTTGATGGTCACTTTATTCAGATCTCGATAATCTATGCACATCCTCAATGATCCATCCTTCTTGGATACAAATATTGTTGGAGCTCCCCAAGGTGAATTGCTCGGCCGAATAAACCCTTTACGAAGCAACTCATCAAGCTGTATTTTCATCTCTTCCAATTGCTTAGGTGCAAGCCTGTACGCTGATTTAGATATAAGTGCAGTACCGGGAACCAGGTCAATCCAAAACTCTACCACACGACGAGGAGGGATACTAGGAATCTCCTGAAAGACATCAGGGAACTCACACACAACCTCTACAGAGCTGGTGTCGGGACAAGAAATCTCAAGAGAGCTAAGAAAACTCAACGTCAAAGAAATCGAATCAGGCTCACAAGCCAACACACGAGGCGAAGCATCAGGTGGCGCTAACATCACCGACCTATGCAAGCAATCAATGATCACAGGATGATTGGAAAACACATCCATCCCTAGAATCAAATGATAGCCCTCAAAACCCAAGACAATAAAGTCAAACACAAAGTTATACCCCAACAAGGAAAACTCTAAACGGGGACAATATTCCCACAACCAAACCAAACTGCCCAAGGGAGACACAACGCACAAGGGCTCTGGCAAAGGCACTACCTCAAGGTTGTCTCTAACAACCAACTGTCTAAAAATAAAAGATCTAGATGCTCTTGTATTGAAAAGAGCCCTCAACAGGGAAGACGACGAATGCACAAAACCTGGCACACAACACATGTATCCTGAATCACATAACAACACACTAACATGCAATTTTTCCTACGCATAATGCACATAACACAAATCTTACTACATCTGGCACACACAGCTACTATAAAAAAATAATAACATACCCTCAACATTTCCCTGACCGGGAATAGCTGCTAGGTGAACAGGCGGTGCTGAGAGAGGGACTCTCTAACCAATTCCAGGCGCAGGTGCTAACTGTCCCTGAGGCGCCCTCTGCTGTGCTGATCCATCCCTATTCTGGTGACAAAGTCTAGAAAAGTGCTCCAATTGTCCACAAGTATAACAAACTACATGCTCCCATCGATTTGTCTGACCTCTTGGACAATCACGGGCTACATGTCCCTCCTGACCACAAGTGAAACAACCGCTCCTAGTTCATGTCTGACCACCCCACCTAGGCTGTCTCTGTTGCTGCTGCTGCTGTCGATGATCTCCTCGAGAACGTTTGTCACCTCTGCGGTCTCTGCCAGTCCTAACTGGTCCCCCTCTACCAGGGTCTCTCTGCTGGACAGCGGCACGCTCTAGCTGTTGTGCCTGCTCAATTGTCTGGCTTCCTCAGCCAAACCTATGACTACGTTCTGAACCTTTAGCTCGTCGAACCGAAGCCTCATGTCTACACTCGGCGTCCACTCGCTCCTGACTCAAAGTGACGTTCACTAATATCTCAAAAGGACGATCGATCATCACCATCAACTGTTTCCTTAGGAACGGGTTCAGACCACTCAAAAACTTCTTGTTATTCTTCTCTGGAGTATCTATAAAACAAGTGGCATAGCGGCTCAACTGTGTAAACTCAACCAAGTATTCAGAAACAGATCTAGAACCCTGCTGTAAATGTAGAAACATGTCCACTATCTCAGCTTTGGCAGAATCAGGAAAAAAATGTTGTTCAAACACCTGGCAAAATGTATCCCACTGCATCTCTGATGCATCACGACTCTGCCTCACTGAATCCCAAACAACATCGTTATCTCCAAAGCACGTCCTTCGGGACCCGTCCTACTGCACTCTATAGTGGCAAGTGCGTGCGGGAGCTCACCGCACCTCAGCAAGCTTGCCACATGCAATAGCATCTACAATGTCTGGTGCGAGTCATCTCGACCACCATCCAACTCACGATGCGAGCATGCTCCTAAACGTCGGCACAACAGGCATTATAGCGGGGGTAAAGACACTTATACTAACATCCACATGCACAAAATGACGAGTCTGTACATAATCAAAGGTAACAGACGGACAGTCATAAGCAATTCAGCAAAAAATTTTATAAAACCACGACTATGCCAGGGTCCCAACATGACCCAATTCACCACGATAAATTTATTCGAGTCGATTATCATACATGCTCAAGACTCGAAAATCCACTGTAAAACATGACATACTATGCAAACTCGAAAACGAAGCATACAAGTCCAATGTCATTACACCAACGCCTAATCGCACCAAAATTCATTCACTATTCGATTTCATTCAAGTATATCATGCTTTCAGAAAACCCAATACGTAATTCATTCACAAATAACCAACACAATCATTGAAATATCTGAAAGCCCCGAATTTCAGATTTGGATTCAATTATACAAAATCGACGATATAATGTAAAAATTAAATTCAGGATTTCAAATAATTATTTCTCAAAATAAATATTATAATTCCACTCACCTGGGCAGAATGGATTTTCAAAACCCAATTCCTATCGGTCGAAGCTCCTAACTCGCAAAACCACGAATGCAGGACCACAAAAATTTTTAAAACTGCAAGGCGGACTCGAAAATGAGTAAACTAGCTGAAAATTGAAAAATAAATAAATTACAAGCGGCGCGTGACTTAAAGAAAACTTACAGGCAATAAAAATTCGGCAAACACCCCGCGAAACCCAAATCTGGCGAAAACGCGCCGAAACCCTCCCTACTCCTGTCTGATCGCCTCCAAACTGCACAACAGGCCGGAAATGGGTCTAACGACACTCGGAGTCACGAATGTGAGGCTCACCCACGCACCCAAAGCCCGAATTCTTGCCGAAGAATTCTCAAAAGAACATGCACCCTGATTTTATGAAAAAAAAATCGGCCAACCCCAAAATCAACCTTGCATGTCGGTTCTAAGGGCTCCCAAAGACGCCACCAAGGCCCCATTCACGGCTGATCGGAGCTATGGAAACCAATAAAGCAAACCCAAATGAAAACTGATTTTTTTTCTTGCGAAAAACCTATAGAGAAAGGAAGACGAAATGAAGAGAGAAAGAAATGAGGACGAGGGGGTGAGCTTTGGGGGAAGAAATCACCAAAACCACCGACGAAACCCGTTGGAAACGAAGAGGGGAAGGGGAACCTCGCACACTATAAAGAAAATAAAGAAAAGGAAGGAGACGAAAGGGGGGGTCGTTTTGTCTCTTAAAGGGTGGGTGGCTATGTGCCCCACCACCTCTACTGAGTACACCCCTACCCAAAATCTTTTTTTTAAAACACAGGTATTACAATCACCGAACACAATCAAATCTTAGTTAGTTCCGACTGATGACGATAGCTTCTAGTCCGCTCTAAAACCGTAGTTCACGTAACGTGGATGACAATGGCTTAGAAAGTGGGAGTCTAGTCAGCACTCTCAATGCCTGATCACGATAAGTTGCTAGGGATCATTGTCCAACCACATACTATGGTCACAGAACTTGACCTAGTCAATTACGACTAACTATGATAAATTTTGGTCTAATCTGAAACCCACTTTGCCAGAAGCAGACAAAGGCGATTTGCGAGTCCAGTAAGAGCTCATGAAGCTTAACTCGAATGACTCACAAAAATCACTGCCCACCACTTATAGTGATGCAACCACTTGACCTCATTTTGGCCAGTTATCTTATACTAGCGACGACAATTGTTGGACCAATCTACAACCCGGTTCGCCAAGGGTGGATTACAATGGCGGATCACAAGGGTGGATTACGGCCTGGTCAGAATAATCTATTGTCAGCCAAAATTATCCCCTTGCACGGAGTTTAGCCAGCTTACAAGACTTGGCCAACACAATTTCTTGATTTCTAGAGTATAGACCAGGATTGTTTAAACTATCACAATATAAGCGGTCTGAACTCTCATCAGCAGATCAACCCTACGATTTTCTAACTCAGCAAAACATCTTATCTAAAGGCTAACACGACAATAAGACAAAGCAGAAAAAGGTCAACTAGAAAAAGCAAAAAGTACACAAGTGCAAAGTGCTACTCAACATATCATCTTTTATTGATAATTCAAAAAATGCAAAGTTTACTCCTCATTAGGAGGAGGTTCAGATAAAATGGAGCTGGACTTGGCAAGAGAAGAAGTAGAGCTTGCGTCCGCATGCGCTGCCAGTTCGACACTTTGATCTTGGTCACCCTTTTTTTATTGATTGGAGGGTTCTCTAAACTCCGCAAAGGACACCTCTATGTAGTAAGAGAAGTCCGAATCAATGTGTTCATCTTTTATCAGTTGCAACAGCTCCAGTCTTCCTTGCACAACTCTACTGAACTCGAACGTTTCTTAGACCTTGTGGAGCTTTTCCTCACACACTCTCGACTCAGTGAGCTCTCGCTCCAGCTACTCCACTTTGCCCGATAGCCCATTAGTTTTGGACTACTTGGTACTCAAGTTGTCTTTGACTGCACTTTTTCATTTTGAGCCAGAAGGAGTTGCTCTTCTGTTTTCCTCACACTTTTGGCATTGAAATCACCATCACCCTCCAGCTGCTGACATCAGACAGTCCACACAGACTCCTTCTTGGCCTTTTCCACAGTCAGAGCCTACATCTCAGCCTACGCCTTGGCTGTAGTCTCCCAAATAAATTGTAAGTCACGACGGACATGGTTCAGTTCTTCCTCAGACCTGTCCCTCATGGACACGGCCTCTGCCAAATTGGACTTAAGTGTTTCTAATCGAACCCTCTGAGCCTCCAATATTGTTTTTAGGCCTCTGAATCAACATTTGATTGGGCAGGCCTCCGGTTTTCAAGTTGCTTTATCAATGATTCAATTTCGTGATAAGCATCAGAGTACGACTTCTGCAAATTTGCAAAGGCTCGCTCCATGATATACACTCTATCACAAACAACCTCAACTGTTGCCCTTGTGACAACAACTTGGTTCAGATATGACATCAATCCCTAGCACGAGATGTTTCTGCCTCTTGTCCATACGTTCTCCCAGTGTATCGCCTTTTGGCTTCAGAGCACAATTCGCCAACTGGTCATTCCATCTACTATATGTTTCCTGGAGGCATAAGAAATATCAACCTCCTGGTACCAGACTTGGTTCCTCATCTTTACCACATCCAGGGAAAATAGCATGATCCTCGCATCTAGATGGAGGTCTTTTGGGATCAAAATCACGTCAACACCGCCTTTCGCAATCTTCAAGGCATCAGGGCCCTCCTCTACTATTTTCCCTTTACTCACAACGATCAGCTTTTTCTCACGAGTCAGTTCTGAAGCAATTGACAGGGAAGAAGGAAGTGAACTATCTCTCAGACCCGTCGTCACCTCAATCTCAGGTCAAGATAGGGACAGAAGACAGTACGGGCGAGATGGAAGGGACTTTTCACCATAAGCACGACGATCAGGTGACTCTTCAGCAAGCTGAGAAGATTCACAATCCAAGGAGGGGTTATACTCAAAATCCTCCAACAAAAAAGACGAGTCAGACCCGCATCAGACAAAACTGCCATACCCACCTGTAGCAATAGGTTGTTCAGAACCTTCACCCGCTCAGTCAACTTCGTTGCATCTTCAACCCCCACCATTTGCAGATATGCCTTCTCAAAGTCGGGAAGGGAAATAGGGGCTTTCACCCGAGCATCATGCCCCTCAGTCACAATAGCTTCTGCCCAGGTGAATGAATCAATATCTTGCCCCACAACTCTATTTCCCCTCTCTGAAGGGAGCAAACTCTCAGGATAAGGCTTAGGTGCAGTATGATGCTTATTGAACTCACAGAAGAAGAAAGCACCTCATTTAACTTCACTCTCCTTGTCGGGCTAGGAATCTTAAACTTTGGGAGGTTCTTCGAAGAAGAAGGCTCGCCCTTGGTTTCTGAACTCTAAAAAGAGTGGGAGCCTCATGCTAGTAAGCCAAAAGTCTGCTACGCTTGATATTAGAGGGTTGGGCGACATCCTCCACCCGCATCCGAGGCATGTTACGAAATATATCCGTGGCTGCTTCATCCTTAGAAGAAAGGGTTGTCATTGTAAATTTCCTTACAGAAAGCACGAATTACAATTCAATATGCAACCAACACAAACAGGATTGAAAACGAAATTGAACTCACTCAGTTGTTTGAACTCCCGCTCAATCGGACGACCATCAAGCTTGAAATACTTCGAGTCCGCAGAAGCCAAGAAGCAATACTTCTGCCAGAACTTGCAATTGTCATGCAGATTTCCAAAACAAGCACGCGACGTCAATATGCACACAACATGCTCATTTATTCGAGGAGAAGTGAGCAATTGGATCACCCTCAGAGACGTTCAGACACTAGCGTCCTTCGCCCTAATCAGAATGGATATTGCCGTCCTGTGCTTGTTTGGCACCAGCTGAGCGGGTGGAATGCTGAGGTACGCCAGGAAGCTCCAAATTTCCTTGATGACATGAAAGTAGACGCCCGATTAAAGTGTATCTCGATGCAAAAAGATAAATCCTACTGGAGGAGACAATGGTATCTGACTAGTGCCCAATGTGAAAAACATCAGATCATCAAGGATCCCATACTTCTCACGAAGGCCTTCCAGATTCCACTCGGATATTGACTTTTCCTTGAATAACTTG
This sequence comes from Berberis thunbergii, assembly GCA_003290165.1. Taxonomy (NCBI): domain Eukaryota; kingdom Viridiplantae; phylum Streptophyta; class Magnoliopsida; order Ranunculales; family Berberidaceae; genus Berberis; species Berberis thunbergii. The sequence goes on along the minus strand of QNQO01004567.1, from coordinate 11,338 downwards.
CAGTCTTTGGGCAGCAGTTCATCAGAAAGCTAATTCTAGCCCGCCATGGAAGAACGTACAAACTTTCGATTGCGGAAGTTCAACAAAACCAAAAGTCAAGAGAGCGAAAAGACAAAGCAGAGTCTCTGAGGTCGAAGGATTAAATAAACTAAACTCTGTAGATAAGGGGATTTATATGTATATATATATATATATATATATATATATATATCTGCAAGGATTCCTGCCTTTTTTCAATGGTCACAAACCCAATTAATGATGTGCGACGCTCGAGGATATGATTCAAACTCAATCATCATGACCCCTAGTTCCTTCATGACATGACTTAATGGACCGACTAGTGACCCACAAACTTGAGGGGAGTAACTGATGATACACCAAATCGTCCGTTAATCCACGCCGTACACGTGTCATGATAATCTGGTCAACAAAACAAAGCAAGCCTGACTACCCACCCAATCTGGCAAAGCCCAGACAACACTAAGCCCATATTGGCAGGGTCCAGGAGGTTTGACCCAAATTGCAGTGCCCTATAAAGCTCATACGTCACACGGTCAAGCCCAATACCCATAAGACCTAATAAGGCATGTATCTGGGAGGATCGACCTAAGACTGGCAGGCCAGCAATACATTGATTCCGACTACGAAACAAATATCAAAGTATAAGTCGTGCATGAAAACTCCCTTGCATCGACAACACTCCACAAGGGAAGAATTTCTCGCAGATCTAGTAACACAAGTCGTGTAGGAAAACTCTCTTACATTGACGACTCTTAGCAATGAAAGGATCTTCAACAAGATATTTTTCCCTGAACGTACTATGCCACCAAATGCCTAGTCGAACAAGGACTTTCGCATTATAAATGGGACAAATGGTTGATGAACAAATGTACGCTACAGAACCCAATTTACAGCATTACAGGTTTCTTAAGCCTTTTCTGACTTAAGCATTGGAGTGTCATCGGTTGCCACAACGGTGGTCTTTGGCTCAAGTATGTTTCCTGTGCAGGTCCAGGTCAAGGACAATAGGATTCGACACCATCACCTAGTATAATAAAAGTGTAAATACCAAAACCTTCAAAAATATTATCTATTTACAAAAAAAAAATGCTTCATTAAAGATCTTATATCTGAAATATTGTTTGCATATAAGAACAACACCACTTAAAAATCATTGTATATTTAGAAAAACAACTTGAGTTTATATGTGTCAGTGATGCTAACACAACTTTAAATCTCAAATCAACTTATTAAAGTCTTGTCTTTGCAGAGAGTAATCCAAATTTTTTTTTTGAAAATCTTATTTAATTCAAAACAAGTTAAACAATAGAAGAATAATTGATATGAAATATATAATGCGGCAAAACCAAAAAGAAAAAAAAATCATTAATTATCTCGGATGTTGTACATGATGAGTGAGGCTAGAAAACCATATTTTGTAAACATGTTTCATAACCATGATGATGTGGCATCGTTAGAGGAGTTTTTTACAATTTTGAGATACACATAAAGTCTTCGGGGATTTCATCATTCTTTCCAGATCATGACACGTCATCCTGGTTGCAAAACATGTTTACAAAACATGGTTTCCTAGCATTTCTCTGATTTAAGAGCAAACCACTTAATGGATAAACTATAGATCTCAATAACAACTTCTAATTTTCTTTTTCGTTTTTAAAAAAAAATAATTTGGGTCGTTGACCCTTTTTATAATTTACCTAGTTCAGTAATGGTTAATCAACTTCAAATCTCAAATCAAGCTATGGTTCTGTAGAGAGTAATCCAGATATACTCAACAAGTGTTGATTGATTCAGAAGTATAAAAAGCAAAGATTACTTGATATGAAATGTTAAGTTAAAATGAAAAAACCATGTCATTGCATCTACCAGAACTACTGAATCACAAATCCCACACCTCGGAATGATCCAATTCTCGAAATGAGGGAAGATAAACTGAATACATAACCAAATAATAAGACATTTGTGTAAAGAAGTTGTTTAAAGAAGAGCAAACGATGAGTTAGGGAGTTGTACGGAAAGGTCTAACAAATTATGTGTTGGGGTGGCACGATATTTTGCTTTTTTAATCTCAACCATAAAATTTGATATCTACAGTTGAGATGAAAGGTTGTGTTAGAAAAGAAGTGGGTTTTTTGGTTTTAATGTCAATCGTAAATCGGATATCTAATGGTTGATACAAAATGGTGCAATTTAAATTAAGCTGATTCAAGTAAAACACAATTCATAATCCAAAATCAATTAATTCATTTTATAGTAAAGATGGATAGATAGAAAAGGCATTGCCTTTTTGATGCCACAATTTTCACTTTTTGACACCATCACACTCAAAACAAATTTATTTTTCAAACCTACTAATGACACCAACAATATAAACTCTCTTTTTTCCCATTCTTTTTCTCTTCCCACATCTATTCTTTTTTTCCCTCCCGATTGAACACAAACACAACACACAGATTCCTGCGATTGAAGTATTGAACACACAACAACTAGAAACAGAGAAACCTGCCTCCTTGTCTTTGTTGACCGCCATCCTACCACCTTCTCTCTCCTTCTATTTTCTCTCTCTCTCCTGCTGCATTTCGTTTCACAAAAAGAGAACGGGGAACATAGAACAGTAGAAGCGCCCCGCCTCCTCTCCTCTTCTATTTTCTATTTATGATTTACTCACAATTTGGGTCGCAACAATGGCTGCCAAATTGGGTCTCAATCTCGTAACCATCGTTGCGACCCAAAAAAAAAATTGTTCTCGTAATTAGGCTCCGCTTGGGAGGCGATAAAAGAATGCATTTGTCAAACTTTTGCATTTGCATTAGTTTGCATATGCATTAGTTTTCAATGCATTTCTTTACACTAGCTTGGTACCAATTAAAGAAAAGCATTCTAGAGTTACACGTTTGCTTGGTTAGCTTAGGTATTGCAATGAAATGCATGCCAATCACATAAAAGTTATAAAATTCAAAAATAAGTAAACATATTTTTCTTTATCTTTTGTTGTAAAAATACACAGAAAAGTATATACACACAAAATATCTATTTTATATTCATAAAAGTTTTTCATTGAACAAAATTAAAATTCATAAAAGTTATGTTTTCCTTAGCTTGTTTAGGAAAAAAGTCTGGATCAACTTGATGGTTCTCTTTTAGCCTAATGGTCAAGATGAGTTGTTTTAATCAAATTGAACATAGACAGCAAGTTGTTCTTTTGCTTTTTCAATTCAGATGAAAGCCCTTCTATACTTCAATAGTTGTATCTTCAATTCCTTGTTCAAGTTAGGTGCAATGATTCTCGTCTCACACTCTTCAAACAATCAGACTGTGAAAACAGTGTAAATACTTTATATCTACGAGCTCAAACAAGGACAAGGTTCAAAAACATTTTAAGAGAGAAGAAGACAATTTTGATGGAGAAGAAACACTTTGAATGACCAGAATTGAAGAATCAGCAGAACATTAAGGAGTCTGATTTTGCAGTTTCTTCCACAAGGAAAGTTTCCTTATAAGTTGGGACTCTTAGTTGAGAATGAGAGAGAGTTGTAAAGTTTTACAGGAGATTTTCTCCTGTAGAGATTTGCAGGACCACATAACTAATAGATACAGGGTTGCAGAATTATAATTCCATAAACCGTTGTTTGCATTTCCTATCAACTGCCATTTTTTCTGTAACTGCCTGCAAAAGCATTCCTTTTTTTTTTTTTTTTTTTTTTTTTATAAAATTGGGTCGTTGACCCTTTTTATTTATTTATTAATCCATGCCCGAAGGCTACATGACTGACCCAATAGGGTTAACCAAACCAGACCCGAAGGCTACAATATTGTTGCTACTTAATGTCCTCGTTGCCTCCATCTCGCATAGAGACTTGCTTTCGCTCCGGTCCATTGCCTCCACCTTGCATGAAGACTCGCTTTCGCTTCTCTCCGATCTAGTCCATCTAAGCAGCTGCAATCAATACCCGAAGGCTTATCAACGACGGAGAAAATGTGCTCCTAATAATCGGGCGAAAACTCACAAATCCTAACTGGTGAGTCTCGAACCCGCGACCTCTCACAAGGAGAGTGGATGTCCGACCAACTGAGCTACAATTAGGACTGCAAAAGCATTCCTTTACCACATGCCAAGCGGAGCCTTAATGTTGCAAGATTGGGATCCAATTCAACAGAAACACCTGCAATATTGGGACCCAATCTCGCGGACCTAATTGCAACATTGACAAACGAATAAGTTGGGAGAGGGAGGAGGTCTAGTATGGCAGTGAGGCAGTGCTGTTATTTGGAACAGAAAACACACAGTTGTTTGTTTGTTTTTTTTTGTTTTTTTTTTTTTTTTTTTTTTTTTGTAAAAGTGGTGGTTTAAAAGAGGTAGTGATGTTAGACAGAAAAGTGAGGGTGGTGGTGTAAAAAAGTCATTGCCTATAAATAATAGCAATTACTGGCAAAACAAACTAATTCATAACTTCAAAAGGAAACCTTGATTATAGTTAAAATAGAAATCTCATTCCATACAATGTCATTCATTTTGAATGCTAGAGTGAATTTTTTTTGTTATTATTATTTTTTTAATTAACCTCCAGTGGGGAGGGGCAATTATGGAATGCCAGACCTTTATTAAATATCCATAAAAATTACAAAACGTTGCGGGGGTACATTACGACGTTACCCGCGTTAATTCAAAAAAAAAAAATTTAGAACAAAATTTTAAAGCAAAATTCCTGGAAAGAAAGAACAAAAAATAAACTAAGGACCAGCCAGGAATAGAATAAAATCCGAGAACACCCAAGACTGCCGAAACAATCAGCATACACCCACTACACTGCATCCACGCAAACGCGGAATATCTAAAACTGCATCCACGCCAACAAAAACATCAGCAGCAGCAGCATCACAACGCGCAGCAGCAGCAGCCGCATCAGCACGCAGAAATCACAGCAGCAGACCCGCAGATCGCACCCAGTCAACATGCGCACCCAACTAGCTGCTTCTCGCTGGGTTGCAGCAATTTGCAGCACTGTATTGCAAATTCCTGCACTCCAAAAAAACAGAGAAATTCCCATCCCAGCCAATGGTATTCCGCGCACTTAGCGAAATTCCCATCCCAGCGAAATTATATCGCTTGGTCGACTAATGTTGCTCGAGACAGGTGTTTTCAAACTCCTCCCAAGATTCACAAATGTTTTTGTAATTCATTATATAATTTAATTCATCAAAACAAACTGGACGAAGCTTATTATAGCATGCCAAATTTTTTTTAACAAAGTAAGTACTAGAAAGAGAGAACCCAAACCAACAAAAAAGATAATGAGGTTCACCATAGCGCAATTCAATTAGTTTTGGTTGGCCAGTTCTCGGTGGAAGGATGTTGTGACACCGTGAGCTTTCTTTTATTGAATTCTCCAAGAACCAACCAACTGATGATAGCTCATCTCTTGAAACTATGTCGATGACCTCGCAAGGTCCATTCCGTCCATATTGGACATCAACAAGTGATTGGCTATTTTTATCTCAAATGAGTCGCTCAAATAAACAAATAAGATAACTTTTTTGGCTCAAATTCCTTATTTATAGATTAAAAGTGAGGTATCATCCTTATGATTTGATGGAATAGGGTTGAGGAAGGGGATTTCCCTATTAAGGCATGAAAACTCCTCAAACATCTATATAAAACTTAGCCACCCTAATAAAGGCAATGAATTTGTCTTCTATTCATACAGTAAATACAGGCAATCCAGGAAAGTCTAGTCGATCAAACCCACGTCACCTAACAAGAAAATGTGGTTGAACTAGGGTTGTTCAAAAAATCACTTAAACCGACCAAATCGAGTCGAACTGACCGGTCTGATTCGATTATTTTTTTGCATTCGGTTCGGTTCACAAATGTCAAAACCACTCACATCGGTTCGATTTGTGGTTTTTCAGTGTTAGAAATAAAAAATAACTAACCTATGTCATATCTAGTCTTCTAGCAAATTTCCAAAAAGGTAAAAAAGATTAGTCTTTGATCGGTGATTAGTGAGTGGTGATTGGTGGTTACAAGTTAATAAAGGAACAAAAACCCATTAAATAAGGAGAGAAAAAGTTATCAACAATTCTAAAAAGCACCGCTTTTTTACCTGGAATTTTGCCTCGATGGTGCCAAGCACGTGCACCATCCCACGTGCCAGTCACGTGCCTTTAAAGTGGGGGGAAAAAAAAACAATCGAAACCAATCGGGTTTGAAACCCTAGATCAATTTTTGCCTCTTTCTCACATAAACCCTAGCTCCAAACGAGATTGAAACCCTAGATCCAATCACGCAAGAAACCAATCGGCTTCCCTCTTTCTCATAAAGCCTAGATCCAGAGGAGATTGAAACCCTAGATCCAATCACGCAAGAAACCAATCGGCTTCAGCTGCAACTGCGAGATCATCCTGCTACAAATTGTAAATCGACAGAGTCGACAGAGAAAGCATTTGGGTTCCCTCTTTCGCATAAACCCTAGATCCAATTTCGATAGGAATCTTCGTGAGGCTGCTTCGGGTTAGGAATCTTCGCAAGCGAGGTATAATGAAAAATTTTGGAATTTGTGTTTTGAACTTGCACTTCAGTGAATGCTATTTCTTTGTTAAGTGAATGTTATTTAATTTTTTTTTTTTGTTATCAATATGAATTTCTGGAATGCTCTTTCAATTTCTTGAATGCTATTTCAATTTCTGGAATGCTATTTCTTTGTTAAGTGAATGCTATTTCTTTGTTAAGTGAATGCTATTTCAATTTCTGGAATGCTATTTCAATTGTAAATCAAGCACTTCCTTGTTTTTAGAAATGAAGATGATGGTTTTTCAGTGGATTTGCTCTGAATTTTCAGTGGACTTCCTTGTTTTTCAATTGTAAATCAACACAATTCATTTGTTGTTAGCAATATGAATTTTCAGTGGATTTTCTCTGAATTTTCAGTGCATAATGAAAGAAACTAATCCATTCAAATTTCAAACAAGAAAAAAAATATAGTTGATGGAGTTGCTATATATCATTGCGTGTGTCTTTCACTTGGTGTTATTCTCCTACAAGTTAAACATAGTTGATGAATCAGATTGGATCATATAAATCTTTTTGACTGGTTCTTTGTCTGGGCAAGATGATGTTGATTATGTTTAAAGTGCATGAATGTAGGCTTATATCATGGAGTTGCTATATATCATTGGTGAAGTAGGCTTTCAAATGGGAAAAGTATAGAAGTTCAGAGTAAAAAAAAAAAAAACCAATCTTGATTATGTTTAAAGTGCATGAATGTGTCATAATTATTTCCAGAAACTTATCTCATATTGATGCATAAAGTGCATATGCCTCTTCTGGTAACTAGAAAAAAAATGTAACTTAGTGATGGTTTTCTTGAAGTGTTGTAAAGTTTTATGTTGCTTATGTTGTGATCAGTGTTGTAAAGTTTTGATTTTGGTTTAGAGCCAACTAACATCTGTTACTTTGCCAACGCATGAATGGCATACGTAGCTTATGTTGTTTATCGTGGGCATGTACCTGGCATTTATGTTACTTGGTCAAGTTGCGCACTACAAGTAAACGGGTACACGGATGCTGTCTACAAGGGTTTCAATTCAATTAAAGAAGCGGTTGAAGATTATGAAATGTGGAAGGAGCAGGAGGCGAGAGAAAGAGAACAAGCGTCGAGAAGAGAAAGAGAACAAGCGTCGAGAAGAGAGCACCAATCAAGAACAAGAACAAGGGAGTCAAGAACAAATGACAGTGAAGAAGTGGTGGACCAACCCAATAATGCTCCCGAGGGTTGTCGCAATCAAGCTCATGAAAATCAACTGAACGATACTTGGGTTTTTACTAAGGACCTTATCAACAGTATATTAGTAGTAGTTTTATTAATTCTTGTACTTTTGTTTTTTAAGGTCTTGGATAGTATGTGAGATGTAAATGAATATGTTTTGGATGGTAAATGAATTTGAAGATCTTGGATGATATATGGTGCTATGTTTTTATGTATGGTGCTATGTTTTTATGTTGAATGAATATGTTTTTATGTTTTAGTATGTGTTTGCATAATACTGCAGTGTTGCTTATGTTGCTATCATAGCAGGAAATTGACAGTGTTGCTGTCTTCTAAACACTGTCAGTTCATAGCAGGAAAATTCTGTGTTTGCATAAAACTGCAATGTTGCTGTCTTCTAAGCCCATAAATTGACAGGAAATGCTATGTTGCAGGAAATGCTATATAAATCTATGTTGCAGGAAATGCTATGTTGCAGGAAATGATATATAAATCTGACAGTGTTTGCAGGAAATTATCAGGAAATGCTATATTATCAGGAAATGCTATGTTGCTATGTTTCCATATAAAACTGTCAGAAATGTTGCAATGTTGCAATGTTTCCAGTGTTTATGTTGCTATGTTGCAATGTAGCTATTGTGAAATTTCTGATGACAGAGTTTCTATCATAATTGCTATCAGAATTGTTGATAGAGTTCCTGATGAAATTTCTGATAACATTTCTGAAACAATTTCTGACAGAGTTTCTGATGGTGTTGAAATTTCTGATGAAAATTCTGAAAGTAAACACTGGAAATTTTCTGTGAAAGTTTCTGGACAGATGAAGATTAGCATGAACAGTGGAAATTTTTTTTGAAAAAACACTGGAAATTTTCTGAAAAACAATGATAAACACTGATAAAAACACTGAGATACTAAAAATTTCTGACAGTAAACACTGGAAAAACTAAAAAACACTGGAAATTACATAGCAAATTATACGAGTTTACACTCTGAAAACTGAAATTACACCCTGAAAACCCGACATTACACCCTGAAACACTGAAAATTACATGAAACTCATGACTTGCAACAATGAAACTGCATGAACTGGATCCTCAACGCTTCCATATGTCTGACACTATGTTTGAATGATCTCTTTCAGGGTTGGAGAATTCATTTGCAATATCTGTACAATCTCTGTACGACTCCATGTCGTTGCTAGAAGTTGGTCGCTGCAAAAATAAATGATTAAGGCTTACAATCTTTATGTGGTTGTTAAAATGACAATAAACATGTAAATTATCTACTTGTGATATAAGTGAGTAAACCTGACCAAGTCCACTAGGTTGTGAATAATATGACCCCATACTTTCACCCTTCAAAACGACAAACACGTTAATCATAGTGAACCATCATAGCGGGGCAAATCAAAAGTGAAAAATCTTTGTACTAACAGACAAACCTGCGTAGCTGAAAGATGTGCCATAAATTGTGACTTTCAAATCCAACTTGGGTAGAACCCTACAAATGACATGTGAAATTAAAAATATATTATCTTGAATAAAAAAACTAAATATATTCATTGAAGCAAAACAAACAAGTAAACCTACCAAATTATTCTCTTTTTGTGTTTCTTTCTTCTTCTTCTTCTTCTTTTTACAGGCTTTTTCCATTGTAGATTGCATCCTCAAAGTAGAACGTCGTCCTTTGCAACGAACATGCAATGGACTATGAATTTCAGCACTACTTTTAGCGCCAACTTCGAACAACCCCTCTGGCTCAACATCGACATCACCATCACCTTTTGATATCTTTAGTTCACGAATCTTCATTTGTAACCACTGTTTAACATTGTTTGTCTCCTTTTGATCCTCGGAAGCTATGTCAGCCATTTCATAAAAGATACTGCACATCTCATCAAACCGTTCATTTTCAGGCCTCATTGCCCAATCTGAATATACAATTTTAACCTTCTTATGACACCTCTTAACATCTTTCCTCCACCTTCGAAGAATAAATTTTTCTGGTAAAACATTAATCCTCTTTTGAGACAATACCGATAAAATATGTTTACATAAAATCCCCCTAAACTCAAACAGCTGACAATTGCACTGAATATTGAAGTCGTCATTATTAAAATAAACCTTAAAATTGATTGATCTGTATGCGCTTCCTATCAACCTGTCTTCCGAAACATAATAAACCTGACTGCCATCCAACTCGTTGACATGATTAACTGCACAACATAATGTTCCTGCAATCTCTGTTTGAAACTCCTTAAATTTATTGTGGTGTAGGCAGCTTGAAATTTTTTCTCAAATTCGTACGGAGTAATGCAAGGAAGCCAACGGTTAAAGGATTTAAAGTCTTCTTCAACTTCTTTTGAACCTTACTTCGTAGTGCATTCTCATATTGTTCAACAAATTGCTTTAGAGTGGTCTTTGAATTTACATAACCATCGAAGAAAGCATTCATACTTTCACTTCTGTGTGTTGAAGACATTCCTTCCCAAAAAGTATTCCTCTGAAATGTTGGTACCCAACGAATTCTTTCATTGTATAATCCACTCAACCAATCATTATTTTGAAGGTTAAATTTCTCAATGAACCCATACCAATATTCTTCAAACTCTTCATGTGACAGGGAATCATAAACTGCTCGTTGCATTGCAAACTTTATAACCTCATATTGATTGCAACCCGAAAGTTTTTCAGGCAACTTTTTCATAATATGCCATAGGCACCATCAATGGCGTGTGTTGGGAAACACAATTTTGATGGCTCTCTTCATTGCTCTATCCTGATCAGTGATTATAGCATCTGGAGCACGATCATTCATACACACGAGCCAAGATTTGAAAAGCCAAACAAACTCTTCTACTGTCTCACTACAGATCAATCCACATCCAAGAAGTATTGACTGACCATGATGATTCACCCCAACAAAAGGAGCAAATGGCATTTCGTACTTATTAGTTAAGTACGTAGTGTCAAAAGTAATGGCATCACCAAACTCCTTGTAAGCTGCTCTACTCCATGCGTCAGCCCAAAATACATTTCTTAACCTCCCTGTTTCATCCAAATCCATCAAATAGAAAAATTCAGCATTGTTGGCTTGCATCTTTTGAAAGTAGTTATGAAGTGCCGACGCATCCCCCTCACCAAGTCTCAACTGCCTTATTTTATGCAGATAGTTGTAACAATCTTTTTGGGAAAATGTCAAATTATCATTCCCACCAGCTTCAACCACACACGAAGTAAAACTCTTATTTGGCCTAATGCCCGCCCTATCATTATATTCAAGTCTCTTCTTCACATATTGGCTCATAACTCGATTTTTAGAATAATATCTCGATTTTCCAGGGCTCAAATCATGATTGTGCTCATCACTTACTGTTGTCACTTTCACTGTTCCATCAGGGCGTATACGACCTCTCATCTTAGCCTTACAACCACATTTACCCATGGGACGCAATTTTATAACACTTTCTGCTTTGCTTTTGATGTCCCAGTCCGACCACATGCAAGAATAACATATCTAGAATTTCCATCCACATCTTTTTCAGTCGA
>QNQO01004566.1:0-22762 GCA_003290165.1 Berberis thunbergii | reverse complement strand
GATGCACATTATCTGTAGCATGAGAGGGAGAGATAATGAAATTGAATCTCTGAAACTGAAACACCACAAACTACATGAGAATATCAAATAATGGCATAGCATGGCATGGCATGGCATGGCAGAGAATGTCTCTCCCCCTTCCCTGCATTCTGTAGATAGGTTCATGATTGTGTACTTAAAAGATGACCAAGTGTGAGTCCTTTTGTTTGAGTTGGGGTACAACAACCATTGACAGCCATGCAGACAATTTAGATGAAGTCATTAAGGTACATTAATGGACATTTGGATAGAATTGCACTAGACATTTTATGATTGTGTACTATACATGTTTTTGATTAGTGGAAACATAATTCACATCATTGAGATAAATAAGCCAAAAAAAAAGTTCCCCAAATAGATATAATGCCTTATCGAAAAACAAAGGATGCTGAGAATTAAATCAGACCATGAGATGTCTCAAATAGATATAATTGAAGAGAACAAAAGAACAAAATAGATATAATACTTGAACTAGGTTAGATGGCCACCACATGTAAGGAGAATACCTCAACCACAGCTCAAAACCAGTGTGCTAACCGCGCACGCTGAAACCCGCTGCGGCCAGAAACAACACGTACAACAATAAACATTAAAATAAAGACATCATAATAAAAAAGTAAACATAAATAAACATTAAAAAGTAAATATAGTCAGAAAATTCACCATTAGACTCTTGGTTTTTGTAACTATCAATCATCAAGTTCCACATGAGTTCTACACCATACGAAGAAATCACCAACGTCCAAATCCCCCATTGTCTCCTTTTGGATCACTTTTGTAAAGTTTCACCCCAGTCTTGAATTTGAAGCATAAGGAAAGTCTGATCTCTGTTGCAGGGTTCAATGATCCATGACAAGCGCAAGAGAATTGATGGATAGGATCTACAACCTCTAATGCTATCGCAATGACATTCCTTTCCCAATCACAAACTTTGTATCTCCTTGACACTGAAGGAACATGATTGCTTGGAGAAGGAAACCTCACAACACCTTGAGAAGATGATGGTAATGGAGATGGAGGTAATGGATTTTCTGGTTGCCTTGTCGATTGTGCACGGGATGACGGTGTATCTTCAGTTCTTTGAACAACTCCTTGTATTCCCTCACTTGTTGAGGTCTTACATAAGTTCCACTTTCAAGTCTCTCTCGTATCCATCTAACATTTTCTTCCAATCTATCATATTTTTCTTTTTTACTTCCAATGTTTTTTCCAAAAGCAATGAACGAGCGGGAAGTGCAGCATCATACTTCCTTTTAGAGACAGTGGTTCCAACACAACGAGTACGTCCCCTCGCTTCTTGGCCAAACACTTGGCTTAGAGGATCATCATCAATAGTGAGGTCATGTTACCCTGAGTTGAAGATTCTTGCAAGGCAGCTTTTTTTGCTTTAACTTGTTCCTTCAAAAGAATGAAAAAATAAAATAAATCAGGACACAAATAATATTCAAACAACTACAAAGTAAATTAAGAATTGGGTATAAAAGACATCATTGGGCACATACCATATATTGTTCAGAACCATGCGTAGGTTTTCCATCCTTTCCCGTGTGACAAGCAATCCATATGTCAGTGCGTGTGACTGGTTCCCATCAGGGTTCTTCTCAACCTATATACTTGAAAGATTAGTCTCAGCCTATATAGTTAAATGGTATAATATTGTACTAGTAGCTAGAAACTCAATTACCATTTCATACTCTACTTCTGCAGCACTCTTTTGGCCACCCCCCATACATACTTTGAAGCCTTTTTGTTTTTTGCATTTTGGGCTCTAATTGCCTTCGCTTCAGGGGTGCTCTCATAGCGAACAAACTCCTTCCAATCCTCTCTCTTACACCATTTGGAACATGCTTCTCTTGTTCCTCAATGGTAGGATACTTATCCAAATAATTCTTCCTAAGATCTGCCTTGAACCTTCTATAATATTCAGGCATTTTCAAATGCACACTCTTTTCACATAATTTGGGATGTCGTATTCACGCTGCAAATAAGCCATTGAGATATAAGTTGAAAATAAAATAAGACATTATGAAAATCAATGATGTAAAATCTCACCTTGAGGCCATTCCACACATCCTCTTTGTAGTTGTCAGTAACATGTGCCTCCAATGTTTTTATTGAAATTTCTAGCACCAGGTCCAACTGCTAAACCGTGGAGGTTGAACTGTATGGTCTGTTTAACTTCAATGTCATCATTTGTAGATCTAGTGACATCAATGGTGGAGAGATTGCCGCGAGTACTATCCATTTCTATCAATGACATTATAGATATTAACCATTATCAAACAAAAGAAATAAGAATCAACTATATACACCACATTTATAGATAATTTCCTTCCACAACATATCACCACAAATAGATTTTTATAAAGCATTGGAAAAGCCAATCTGAATACATAGCTACAAAGCTTCCCTTTCCCAACTCAAAAGTCTAAATAAGAAACAAAGACAAAATATTTGGTCTCAACCAAAGAGGATGACTAAAATAGCATTAGAAATGCATCAAAAAATATTGTAGCATAGTCAATTAAAATTCCAGTAAGCTCTTCAGGTTGGGGTTGTCTTTCAAGATGCTTTGATACACAGTGGGAATTTCCTTTTTATCGACATTAGTGTTCAAGCCTCTTTGAGTATGTAGAACTACATGCCACCCGTCATTTGATTGATCTTTCGAATAAAATACTCCACTTGCTTCTTGAGCTAAAATGAATGGATCCTCTTCCACCTTTCTTTTGTCTTTTAGCTTCGACAAGTTTACCATCTCATGGTTCCAAATTGGGTCCACCTTATATGCATTTTTCTTATCTTCCACTTTGACCCAATCACAATAGAAGACAGTTTCTTTGAAATCTATGTAGTCTAGCACCATATGTCTCTAACAACTCCATACCATTTGACTAGTTGGTCCTTTGGCCTCTTATCTTTCTTACTAGCAACAAAATGAGCAATGGCATCCATGGAGACACCACTATCTTGTGTCACCAAACATTCATCCAAAGAACTTGTCGCAAATGTGAAACCATTTACACAATATTTTGGATATCGGGTTGCCAAAAATTGTGGACCATTGGCTAACCTCCAAAGTGTGGTATTTGTTTCCCCAGCCTTCTCCAACTACATTGTAAAACAAATCATCTTAGAATGAAATCTGAAAATAAAAAAAATTATATATGTATATATATATGAATAAATACACATTATAATATACCTCATCACACAACCAAGGAATAAAATTGTAGCTTTCTCAACATTTTTCCTTGACCCTTTTTTTTACTTTGTGTAGCCAACTCCATGCAATATTCATTGTATTTTCTGCACAAGTTACCATATTATCATAATTCTATATTTCTAGTTATAAAAAAGACTAAAATATTATATATCTTACTTTCCAATCACTCGAATCAGCAAGTGCATTGAAAACCCATCTTCGAGCTTGTTTAAATTGTACATTATTTAGCATATAGTTTTTTCCTTTATCCAATGGCTTTTCATCGGCATACTCATCATCTACATCAAGCCACTCCTCTTGACTGTGTTTGTGAGTTCCGAACCGTGGCTTTCTCATATACTCCATGCAGTATGTAACAGATTCATCTACAAGGTATGATTCTGCTATTGATCCTTCTATGTATCAAATTTTTAGCATAGTCTTTGTATCGTTTCATTAACCTATCAATCATAAATAAAATGATAAATTAGTATATAATATAATAAGATAACGTGATGACGTGCACTAAAATTAGAAAATTTATTTACCGCTCAAAGGGATACATCCATCGATATCGAACTGGACCACCAAGCATCGCTTCCTCGGTTAGATGAGCCATGCAATGCACACTTATAACAAAGAATGAAGGCGGAAGCTCCTTTTCAAGGACACACATTGCCTCAATCACACCTTTGTGTGCCAACTGAAGATCTGTTTTGTTGATCACTTTAGCACATAAGATATTAAAGAATAAGCTAATTCTTTGAATAGCAATTCTTAAATCTTTATCCTTCTTGTCACGAAAAACATGTCTAAGCAAAACTGTAAGTAAATGTTGCATAATGACATGGTAATCATGTGACTTCAGTCCTCTTAGCTCCAGGGGATTGCCAAGAACGCAATTACTCAACTTGGATGAAAATCCACTCGGCAATTTCAACTCTTTTAGTGTATTCATAAATACTTTTTTTCTTTCTTGGTCAAGGCAAATGATGCTTTTGGCATTGAAGTTTTTCCGTTTCATTGTCATGGCTCAACCAATATCTCTTATGAGTTCCCATGTCTTCCATATCTTTTCGAGCATTCTCACCATCCTTTGTTTTCTTAGAGACATTCAACAATATGTTCAATAAGTGTTCAATGACATTCTTTTCAGTATGCATCACATCAATATTATGTCGTAGCTCAACAAACTTCAGTACGGCAAATCAAATAAAATGGACCTTCTAGACCACGGTGGCGCAATGTTATTGGTTGGTTCATCATTGACGTTATCATTATCAACCATATTCTTGCGCTTTTGCCCACTAACCCTACCTTGTGTAGAACTACCTTCCAAAATTCCACTATCCTTCGTTCAACTTCTTCGCCAGATAATCGTCGTGGAGCACGACGATGTTCAACATCTTTGTTGAATCCCTTGTCATCTCTAAACTTGTGTTTTATAGGTAAAAAACTCGATGGCCTCTATAGCATATCTTCCGACTGTTTGAAAGACGTTCAGATTCTACATCATCAACACAAATAGGGCATGCATTATAACCATGAACATTACAACCAGCTAGAGTCCCATAAGCAAGAAAGTCATGGATACCCCAAAACACATTGCTTTCAACGAAAATTTCTTTTAGTACACACTTCCAAGTTGAAACACCATCTGCCACAATTCTTCAACTCTTTACTATGGCTCCAGGTAAACATCAATATTCTTTCCGGATGCTTTTGGCCCTGATATTAAAAGGTTAACAAACAAAACTCCTTTTCATGCATAAGAAGGTGGACGATTCAAAGGTGCTATTATTATGGCAACAACTATAAGCATTACTTAGATTTCCATGTGGGTTAAAACCATCAGTCGATATTGCAAGTCTCCAAATTCCTACTATCAGAGGCAAACTCTAGCCATCTCATATTTGTTAAAGTCCATTGTGCTGAATCACATGATGTCTCATCAAATTCCCATCTGAACAAGCATCCTTGTGCCAATCATTGCTTCACAATCCACGTATGCTAAAAAATCTTTTCAACCTTGGAATCAATGGAAAATACTTTACAACCTTTTAACTTTTTTCCTGTATACTTGCCGGAGTCGTTGTCATCGACATCCACACAAACCTTATACTACGCTCCCCACATTTTGGACAACCAACCAGACCCTCATATTCTTTCCATAGAGTATGCATCATTGGCACATGCATATATTGTCTTACATTCCATCCCATATCTTTAATTGTGGTTTTCATGTTTGGGTAGTTATCTGGCAATTACAATCATCCGGCAATAAGGTTTTTAGCCATTTTAACAACATCGTCACACTATTACACTCAACTAAAACGAGTCTTGAAATTCTGCAATTCAATAATGGTGGACACATGGTCTTATCCTTATGACACCCTTTGTACAAAGGCACAGTCGCGTTTTCCTTATACTTTTGATACTTCTTGTTCATAACTGTCTCAGGTTCACGAGAAAGTTCCGGACCACCTTCTGGATTACCGCCAAAACATTCTTCGACAGTGTCATTCAAGTCATTTATCCCATCATCAGCCTCACAGTTTGCATGTTGAGGAATACATCATCAACTAGCTCTTCATCTAGGATATTCACAGACATCATCAGGTTCAACCACTTCTGTCATAGGTACACCAATCACATGCTTGTCTATATTCTCTCCATGATGTATCCACGTGACATATTGGTATCAATGTTTCCCCTCGAGTTCCTACATCGAACCATGGGTAAGGAAAAAGACTCTCCATTTGCATTATCCTCAACAAACTGTTGGAATTGTCTAATGCATTTATATACATTGCACTTCCCGTTTGTTCATCCATGACTTGTCTAAAGGAATTGTTGACATTTTACATACAA
Source organism: Berberis thunbergii (assembly GCA_003290165.1). Lineage (NCBI taxonomy): Eukaryota > Viridiplantae > Streptophyta > Magnoliopsida > Ranunculales > Berberidaceae > Berberis > Berberis thunbergii. The sequence goes on along the minus strand of QNQO01004566.1, from coordinate 16,647 downwards.
AAAAAATTCAAAGATTAACTTTAGTCATTGACCAAAGGAATCTAAATTACTAAATTGCTTGAAAATCATTGACTAATCTAATGAACTTCAATTATCCAGTTGTGTTGTTGTATTTGTTATGGTACCCTATACAATGTTTCATTGACCTTGTTTCAACATTCCAATCCAACTCAATTACTTGAGTTACATTGGATCTCCTATCCAAACTAATTGTTTCTAAAATACCCAATCATGCTTATTGCTGATCTAAGAAAAATAAAATAAAAATATATAAGGACAAACTAACAAAGTACAAACTACAACTGATCTTAGATAATGGATTGGAGCAGAGAAGACTATAATTGATCCAGATGTCTGTTATCTTATATATGGAGAGCCAACGGTGCAGTCATGTTGGCATGCAAGCCATTGCTCTCAAACATCATTAGACTAAAGTCATGTGGTTTTTATGATCAGTAACATGTAACCAGTGCTGAACATGAGAGCTCTTGTAGCTCATCAACGTAATAAGGATGTTTTGGTTTGACCTCTAATATTAAATTTTCTACTTTGTTCTTCTCACAACACTCTGAATGCATCCAAGGAACTCTTAAGTTAATCAAATCAATATAGACTGGGGTTTAAATGTTGTATAATCTATTTTTCCACAACTTTTCATGATGAGAAATGAAAACTATCTCCACAACCAGATAGGTGGGAAGTTCCTACTAAAGGTAAACAATGCATGGTAAACAATGGCAATCTGTTGAGCATGGAGATCAGTGTTTTCTTTTCTATAAATGATTTGATGAATAAGTAAGAGTTGATATGAGGATCAGAAGAGCTAGTACAACATAATCAACTTTGTTAGTTAAGTAGCTTTAGATCATACTTAATATCATTACTTTATAATATAGCAATAAAGAAGAAAATAATGCAATGTAAAGAACCAAATCAAGAATAATAAGGTTGTCAAACCATAAATCATGCCTTTGAAGAACTCCTTGAATGCAAGTATTATTTTCAGCACAGGACTTGCATGACAAGCTGAATGGAAAAATGTAGCCAAAGACAACTTGCCAACTTCACTTACTGATCCACTTTCATAGATTCAAAGAAGATTAGAGAAGCCCATAAACATTTGTCGGCAAGTCATCCTTGGCTGCACCATACATTCTAAGCCTACATGTAAGGCCATAGCTGAGAATGACCAAAAAGAAAAGAGAGATGAAATGAAGAACAAGAGATGAGTGGTTGACTTGAGTATAAGGGTAGGGACAGTTATAATAACATTGCCCTGAACACCCATTTAATTAATACTCGTTCATCAATTACCCTGCTCATCTCCTAACTCAGTTAATTAAGTTAAGCAACCTAGCTACCAATCTTGAAGAAGAAAATAATAACATAATAATAATTGAAGATGAACACATGTCCTGATGAGTACAAACCTAGCTAATTACATTATGTTATGAACTGACCTTTTTGTGATGAAGTTTCTGCAGAATTGGAGAATCAAGCAGTGCACTCTCAGTACCAAGTCAGAGTGGATGAATTTCTGGATGTTTTGTAATCTGGCAAGAGACATTCAAGGCAAAAACAACCAAAGAAGTCGAACAATCAATGAAGACTGATTCTGCAAACTTGATTATTTGTATTGAATGCTTCTATAAAAATTACAATGGAAGGATTGAAATGTAAAGGCAGTATTCGAGATTGCCACTCTCCTCAATGAGCAAAGCTCAATTGTACTCATTATTACAGAAATGAATGAATGTTATTTCCTTTCTAGTCTATTATTTATAACACAGAACTAACACTAACAGTAAGTATAACAGAGCACTCTGAGTTAACAGAGCACCTAACAGAACTGCTTTACAGACTGCTAATAGCATATAAACTTGCCCAACTTCACTTGTCTGTTTTATACTTCCTCCTTGAATAGGTAAACTTGATAGGAGTCTGAAGCCTAACACATTCACAAGTAATGATCTCATTAAAAACAAGCTCACCCAACATTTTAAGTTCTCAATAGCTAAATCACCAAAAATCACTTTATAACTTAGGTTGGTTTGTTGCCATGAGATAATGTGTCCAAGAAGCTAAAAGAAGCAAATTGTACTCTTAACGATGGAACCTCCTATGGCTGTCCTAATTAAATGTTGAGACCAGCTGTGGTTAGCTTGGGAATGAATCACGATGTTGTTTAATTTCATTCTTGTACTAGTCATCTTTATTTATTTATTTATTTATATTCATTCTTTGATTATATCTATGGAAACTCGTTCATAACCCAGTAAATTATGATTACTACACTGATGACAAAAACAAAATAAAATTGAGAGAAAATAGGGAATGGCATCTTGCATTTCCTTATAGCTTGGTCGAAGCTAGAGCAATCTAATGATGATACAATTAAACTGTAAGAAACACAAAATCAAAGATTGAGTACTCATGAGCAAGAACTTCTGTTTCTTTATCAAGCTTCCTCGTGTACATCAAAGTATTGCCACTGGAGCAGCCTTGTTTGTTCCTGCTGTAGCTGGAAGATAGACAATAAAGCAACATTATCATTAGCATCAAACAAAACAGAATTTGTGGACCAACATACATATAAACATTTTGTTTAAAATGCACATTACAAGTTAAAATATCCATTAAAGCTTCTTGTAACTTTTGGTGGATGATATTACTAGTCATGTATTTGAACCCTCCAGAACAAATTATGAATCAGATTGATAAAAATCTTGTATCCATTAAAATAAAACGATAGAATCATGCTCGGAGTTAGATAAAGCTACGGAGTTGCAATATATTGGATACAATCATGCTCTCCAATAATCTGAGCAAGAACACAATGTGAACATGTATTCCACATATATATAACAATAAATGGATAGGATTAAATATATATATTGCACAATCCCTCTTTCCGTCTTTTAATGATTAAGCTCTTTCCAAGTCGAACAAAAAGTAAATGGACAAGATTATAATAGGGCCCCACGCCATTATAAATGATCAATCTAAATCTTCAATGCAACCCATCCTGAACCTCGTCAATCCCCAGATAATGCAACCCAATAGCAATATTAGAAAATCTGAACCATCCGGATCATGTTTTTGTTTGTATATGACTGGTCCCTTGAGAACGATATAATGATATCTCCGCAGAGATTGCGCCAACAATGTTGTTATAAAAACAATCCTCTTTCCAGGCATGTAAAGAATCAATAAAACAAGATAACGCCTTACCTTAAGTCCACTTGAACTTAATCCCTAGTCCCCACCTTGCTTAGACCAACAACCTGCACCTGATTCAAACATCTTCTCCTTTGTTTCAGTCTGATTGTATCTTTAAAGCATGAATTCACCTCAATCTTTCAAATAGTCCACCAAAAACCTTTCCTCATTTGAAGCCGTGACCTTCAAAACACCTACCCAACCTTACATTTTTAACCAATAGAAAACAAAAGTTCCTCCAGAATAGAAATATTTTTTAGGTTACGGACCATCAAAGAGTTCTTCCACCATGAGTCCCAAATAAACAAAGTCCACCAAGTAACAACAAGTCTAAGGCTCCATTATTACAAGCTTTATATATGGATACATACCTTCTTTGAATTGTAAAACACAATGGTTACCAGAAGTTCTATTCTATTCACTCTGTATATTCACCATTTAAGATTGTGTTTTCACGTCTAATGATTGTGTAAACACGAGAGAGAAACACCACTAATGCTCAAGTGGATAGGAAAACTAAGTTTGTAACTGATAAACTACCAGTTTTAAGAATCAATTCAAGAGCAAATATTGGAATTTTCAGGTCTATGGAAGAGAACATGAATGCAATCTTTGTAGTTGGTACCATTGCAAGTCTGGTTGGTAATAAAACACGCAAGTCAAGCACTACAACACAATCCACATTCAGTAAACAAATTCATATTTTTTTTCCTTCTTTTTCGATTATCCGGTTCAATTCATCACAATAAATTTGAGCCTTTATTTTCATGTTTTTCCGGAGGTATGGAGAAAATTGAAATCAGTACTTGTCACAGGAGAGGAGTTCCAATCAAGTTCCCCCATAAAGCAAAGATAACAACCCCATAAACAACCCATAAGTTCATGACATACAACTAATACTAAGAGGGTGATTGATGCTTTGCTCCATATTTCCTCCACTCCTCTCATGCACTCTTACTTACCCTCTCTATCTCCAATCAACCACTCATTGAATGCCATATGTCACCCCACATCCATACTTGAAATTTAATCACCACCAAGCTTCTCCTTGAGCCTCTTGTCCATCACAAATATCACCTCATCAACAAGTTTTTGTTTCTTGTCTAAAATACAGAAATATTAAAATAAATAAAAATATACTGTTATTATTAAATTCAATTCAAAAAATAGGACAACTTAGCTCCAACACATGTCCTTACTCTTCTCACCTTAAAATCCACTCCATTTTTTGTGAAAAACAAGGAGTGGTAACAAAACCCCATAATTTTTACAAAACAACACAACATCAGATATATTCTATCTTCAAAAACATATCTTTTTCTTCTTCTCTTACTTCTATCAAAACTAGTTTCATTTTCTTTACATTCTTCAGTTTTCCTTTAGAACCAAGGAAAGTAAGAAGCATAACCTATTGCATGGTTCTTGAAAGCAGCTAGAGAAATTCTTGAAGAAAATTTAAAAAAATGGCAATTTGCACTGTCTATACATCCCACTCTTTCAATTCAATCTCCACACCAACAAAGCCCAACTTGGGTTTCCACCAAAAACACTATGTGTTCTACACAACCAGCAAGAGAAGCATCAGAAGATACTCAACTGACATTTCATGCTCAGCTGAGGAGCAAAAAACAATTGTAATTGGACTGGCAGCTGACTCTGGGTGTGGGAAGAGTACCTTCATGAGGAGATTGACAAGTGTGTTTGGTGGTGCAGCTGAGCCACCTAAGGGTGGCACCCTACTCCAACACCTTGATCAGTGACACCACCACTGTAATATGCTTGGATGATTATCATTCACTTGATAGAACAGGAAGAAAGGTTCATGGTGTAAACTGCACTTGACCCGAAAGCCAACGACTTCGATCTCATGTATGAACAAGTTAAGGCTTTGAAGGAGGGAATTGTTGTTGAGAAGCCTATCTATAACCATGTCAGTGGTCTTTTGGATCCACCAGAGCTCATCAAACCTCCTAATTAAGATCCTTGTCATTGAATGATTGCACCCAATGTGAGTCGTTTTTAGCTCTCTATACTTTTTTTTCTCCCTCTTGAAGGAACATAACCAATCTATCTTGAACATAATTAAACTTCCCAATTTTATAATTAATTTTCTGCATCGTCCCCAAGAAGGTATATGTTCAACAAAAATATAATTCGAAGGCCTTAGGCTTAAAGAGATAGAGGAAATACCTATTTTGCATATTCTACATACTTGGGATAAGGCTCATATTCATGTTTTATTTCTTTCTTCAACTTCAACCATTTAAATCAACCAATTGAATATTTCTCCATATGGACATAGGATTACTTCTCTGTTCCGGCTATTGAATCAGTTTTTGATGAATTCTCTATATAACTCTTAGGATTACCTCATTTTTCTCTGGTAACTTCAACCTTTTTATATCATCTCATTTTTATCTCTTATATTTTAACTCATCGAATCCACTCCTTCATGTGTCTATATTTTCTTTCATATAATAAATTCCATCAACCAAACACACCCTAATATGTAAAAAAATTGATGATATTGAGATGTATTTTATGTCACCTTATTATATTACAGTCTTATCTCTCTACATTAATATTATTTGTTACACAATAATTTATTAATTAGCAAATTATTATTTGATGAAACATCGGTTTAAAAAGAAATTATGCCACTATTTTAAGTTTAGAAAGTCTTCAACATGCAAATTCAGTTTTATATATTTATTGTTCATAAGTTATCAATGAGCTTAGTATACATCTCCAATAAAAAAAAATTCAAGGATAATACATGTCTCAAATTAAAAATTAAATACAAAAATATGAAACGACCAACATCAAGAAAAAAGTCAAATCTATAAAAACTTGGAATAGTGAAAGTTTGTTTTAAACTTCATTTTCCCCAATCCAATTGTATACCTAGCTATTTTTCCCAAAATTAAAACATCTTCTGCAATCAACAGTCAACAATGCTCAAAGACTTGCAATTTGTTCGGCATTTTTGGGACATAAATAAAAAAAAACTCTACGAACCCTAATTTCATAAAAAATAAAGAGAGAGAGAGAGTACCTGTACAAGAGAGGGCCTGATCGATTTTGAAGATGCCGAGTGGAGGGAAGACCAGGGGAGGAGGGAAGTCGAGGGAGGAACAGGGAAGTCGAGGGAGCAAGGAAGGAGGGGAGGAGGGAAGTCGAGGGAGGGAGCAGGGAAGGAGAAGGAGCAGGGAAGTCGAGTCGAGGGAGGGAGCAAGGAAGGAGACGATGTCGAGTGGAGGGGAGGAGGGAAGCTTTTTGTCAATGGAAATCGAGCGCCAAAATAGCCCGCCCAAATTTTTTCAGCTTTTCATGTAGCCACAGTTTTGAGCCGTTACTATATTTAGCCACGGTTTAGAACCGTTGCTAAATTTTTTTTTGCAACGGTTTTGAGCCGTTGCTAGACATAGCCACGGTTTAGAACCGTTGCTAAAAATTTTGTTGCAACGGTTTTGAGTCGTTGCTAATAATGCCCACGGTCTAAAGCTGTTGCTAATATTAGCCACGGTTTTTAGCCGTGCCAAATATACCAACGGTTTTAAGCCGTGGCCAGGTTTTTTTAACCCACGATTTTAAGCCATTGGTACATATAGCTACGGTTTTTTACCTTGGCAAATAAACCAACGGTTTAGAACTGTGGCCAGCTCGGCGTAGCTAAAGGGGGTTTTTGGTGTAGTGGTTGAGCCAGCTGCTCAAGTACTAAAACCTTCTCAAACTGCACCTATTCCATCTAGAGTTGAAAAACAACCCTATCAAACCCCAATCTAACGAGTCAATGCCAAAAGTCCCACCTTCCCATCTCCCTCTCGATTAGTCAATAACAAAAATGAGTCTCATTACAAGGATATGTTGGAGGTTTTTCAAAATCTTCAAATAAACATCCCTTCCTCACTAGCAATTAAGCAAATCACTTCATATGCTAAGTTTGTTAGAGACTCAGTTAAGAGAAAAACCAACATTTGAAAGGAAGCCTTTATAGCTCAACATTGTTCCTCATTTCTCGAAAACCAAGTTGTAGTCAAACACAAAGACCCAGGGAGCCCGACTGTCATGTGTAAGATAGGAAAAACTTTGCTGACCAAACTTTATTGGATTTAGGTGCGAGTGTGAAATTACTACCACACTCAGTTTACCAACAACTAGGATTGAATGATCTTAAGAAAACTAATATGCACATCCAGTTGGCAGATATATCAATCCAAATTCCAATGGTATTATTGAGGATGTGATCATTAAAGTCGTTGATATTTATTACCCTATTGATTTCATCGTTCTTGACACACAATCTACTCAGGGTAAGAACATCCAATCATTTTAGGTCGTCCATTCCTTGCTACTGCCAGTGCCTTGATCAATTGTAGAAAGGGTAGTATGACCTTAATCTTTGGGAATATGAAAGTTAAAGTCAATGTGCCAGATGACTTGGAAACTATCGAGGAAGTTTGTCTCCTGGAGTCCCCATCTTCTCATGCCTTTGAGAACTCATATCCGAGTGATCCCTTGTTGTAATGTTTAGAGCACTTTGTGCCTTTTTTGATGATGAGAGTTATGTAAGAGAAGTCAACTATGTGTTAGACTATGTCCCATTGGTTGATACACCTAGATATAAGGCAAACTTTGAACTCTTAACACCGCCAGTTGACATTACACAGGAGCTTGAGACAACACATCACATCTAGAATTAAAACCCATGCCTAGAAATATTAAGTATTTCATACATTGGTGTGTCTAAAACCCTGCCTGTAGTAATTGCTTTGGACATGACACAATAAGGAATCTCAACTTCCTGAGGTACTTAAATAACATAAGGAAGCCATAGGTTGGTCAATAGATGATATCAAATGTGTTAGCCCTTTAGTCGTCCAACACTGAATCCACTTAAAAGATAATGCTAGGACCTATAGGCAACCTCAGAGGAGACTTAACCCATCATGAAAGAAGTAGTTAGAACCGAAGACATCAAATTTCTTGATGCTGGCATTATCTACCCAATCTCAGATAGCCAATGGGTTAGTCTAGTTCAAGTGGTGCCCAAGAAGTCAGGGATCACAGTGATCCCTAATGAACACAACGAGTTAATCCCTACTCGAGTCCGAAGCGGTAGGAAAGTTTGCATAGATTATTGAAAGATAAATAGCGTGACTAGGGAATATAACTTTCTTCTTCCCTTTATTGACCAAACGTTGGATTAATTAGCTGGTCAAGCATTCTATTGCTTTTTAGATGGTTATTCTAGCTATAATAAAATTCCTATTCATCATGATGACCAAGATAAAAACAACTTTTTCATATCCGTTCAAAACTTTTGCATATCATCTCATGTCTTTTGGTCTTTATAATGCACCTGCTACCTTTCAGCTGTTCATGATATGGTTGAGCGATTTCTTGAAATCTTCATGGATGACTTCTCAATATTTGGTTAATCCTTTGAAGAGTTTCTACATCATGGATCTCTTATGCTAAAACGTTGTCATGAAATAACCTAATTCTTAAGTGGGAAAAGTTCACTTTAAAGTTAAGAAGGTTATTCTTGAGTGCGGGAAATGATGTAGATAAAGCCGAAATCGAATTTATTGTGAACCTCCCCATTCCCAAGTCTATGGGAGTCATCCGAGCTTTTCTTGGTCATGTTGGGTTCTATAGACGATTTATCAAGGATTTTAGCAAGATTACAAGACCATTGACTCATTTCTAAGCAATACACCATTTGAGTTTCACCGAGGCCTGTATTGTTTCCTTTCAACAATTGAAGTCTTCCCTTACTACGACACCCATTATTCGTCCACCTGATTGAAATCTTCCTTTTAAAATTATGTTTGAAGCATCTAATTATGTGGTAGGGGATGTTTTGGGGCAATGAGTATGTAAATTGCCATATGTTATCTAATATGCGAGTCGAACCTTGAATGTTGCTCAATTCAATTACTCTTCCCTTTGTTGACCACATGTTGGAGAAATTAGTTGGTCAATCATTATATTGCTTCTTAGATGGTTTTTCTAGCTATAACCAAATTCATATTCATCACGACGACCAAGAGAAAAAACCGCTTTCACATGTCCGTTCAGAACTTTTGCATACTGTCGCATGCCTTTTGGTCTTTATAATGCACCCGTTACCTTTCAGTGGTGCATGATACTATCTTTCATGATATGTTTGAGCGATTTCTTGAAATCTTCATGGATGACTTCACAGTATTTGGTTCATCTTTTGAGGATTGTCTACATCATCATTTTCTTGTGCTAAAACGTTGTCATGAAACTAACTTTATTCTTAATTGGGAAAAGTGTCACTTTATGGTTAAGAAGGCTATTGTCAGAAGTCATAACATCTCGAGTATGAGAATTGTAAATAAAGCCAAACTCGAACTTATTGCGAACCTCCCCATTCCCAAGTCTGTGAGAGACATTCAAGTTTTTCTTGTTCATGCTGGGTTCTGTAAATGATATATCAAGGACTTGAGCAAGATTGCAAGACCATTGATTCATCTCTTAGCAATGGATACACCCTTTTTAGTTCACCAACGCTTGTATTGTTGCCTTTGAACAATTGAAGTCTTCCCCCACCATAAAACCCATTATTCATCCACCTGATTGAAATCTTCCCTTTGAAATTATGTGTGATGCATCTGATTATGCGGTAGGGGCTGTTTTGGGGCATTGATAGGATAAATTTCCATATGATCTACTATGCAAGTAGAACCTAGAATGATGCCCAACTCAATTACTCTACCACCGAGAAAGAATTGTTCGCGGTGGTTTTTGCCCTTGACAAGTTTTGTTTTTATCTCCTTGGGTCTAAGGTCATTATTTTTATTGATCATGCAGCATTGAGAATCCTTTTTCAAAAAAGGACCCTGAACCCCATTTTATACGTTGGATCCTTCTTCAAGAATTTGACCTTGAGATCCGAGATTAAAAGGGATCAAGAAATGTTGTTGTAGACCATTTATCCGCCTCATTGTCCAATCTATCAATGATTCTCAACCAATCTCTGATTATTTTCCTGATAAGTACTTGTTTGCAATTTCATTACCATGGTATGCAGATATTGTAAACTACCTTCTGATAAATCAAATTCCTTCCCAGTGGTCTAAGCAAGAGAAAGATAGGTTCCTTGATAGAGTTAAGACATACTTTTAGGATGACCTGTACTTATTTAAGTATCATCCTGATAAGATAATTCGTTGGTGTATCCCGAAGACTGACTAAGAGTCAGTCATGTAGTTTTGTCATGATGAGGCTCGTGGTGGCCATTTTAGTCCGCAATGGACAACTAGAAAAGTCTTGCAATCTAGATTTTACTAGTCGACCCTTTTTAAGGACGCCATCACTTATTGTCGTCACCTGCCGAATATGTCGACAATTGGGTAAGATCACCAAAAGGAATGAGTGGTCCCAACAAAACATTTTATTAGTTGAAATATTCGATGTTTGGGGCATTGACTTCATTGGCCCCTTCCCCACTTCTTTTGGGTATTATTATGTCCTTTTGACAATTGATTTTGTGTCCAAACCGGAACAACGACGAACAAAGACTATAATTACATAGATAACTGCTCCTCTCGATTGAACCATATGGCGGCTGGAAAGGGAAAAAAGACGACCTTGCCTATCAAATAGAGACCCAAGGGCCTTTACTGCAGGAAAACGTAAGGAAAGTTGTGGTTTCATTCTTAAAAGACTTGATTTAGGCTAGATTTGATACTCCTAGAGCCATCATTAGTGACAATGGCTCACACTTTGCAACAAAGTCTTTGAGAAGCTTGTGTCGAAGTATGAGATTACACACAAAGTAGCCCTACTATATCATCCACAAACTAATGGTCAAGCTAAGGTATCCAATATGGAGATTAAGCATATTTTAGAAAAATGGTCAATCCTAAAAGTATGGACTGGATGCTTAGACTTCGGGATGCACTTTGTGCATATCGTACATATATGCAAAACCCTTATTGGCATGTCGCCTTATAGGTTGGTCTATGGAAAAGCGTATCACCTCCTTGTTGAAATTGAGCACTGAGCATATTGGGCCACTAAAGTCATGAACTTTGATATGGATATAGCTGGTAAGCGTAAGATAAAGTAAATACCAAACTAGAACATGACAAAAAATCATCAGAAAATACTTTTTCCCTAGCCAAAAAGGTATTTTTTTATACAACTCGTGCTTAGTGTTATTCCAGGGAAAGCTACGATCACGATGGTCTGGTCGATATGTTGTGTGCAATGTTGCATCCCATGTGCATTTGAGATGTCAAAGATCTTCCTCGTTGATCTTGATTATCAACATTGATTTGACCCCATTTGTGTCTAGCTGGAGATATTAAACTTAGCGCTCTTGGGAGGCAGCGCAAGCATTTCAGTTGTGTCTGCGTAGTTCTTCTAGATTGATTTTAAAGTACCTTTTTTTAGTTGTACGCCACTCTTACTCATTAGCTCCACAATTGTTTAAGATTCACAACAAAAAGTGTACATAGTTAGCAATTTTTCTTGTAGGGGTAGTAATTATTCAGGTTTGGGGGTGCAATTTTCCATTTTTGGCATGTCATATAACTACTAGTGGTATTACATGTTTTGAACTATAACTTTGTAGGGACTACACATCCACAACATCACATCCACAGCTATAAAGTTTTTATTTTCACTCTATTCCAACTCATTTAAATTATTGTCCATCATATCACGTATCACCAAGATGTCGTGGTTAAATATTGATGACAATGTTTATTTTAGGTTTGGGAGTGGAAATTATAAATTTTGTTGTTTTTGTTAAAAAAATTAATTAAATTTCTTAGATTTATTTAGTCACAATTCCTTTTAGGGATGAAAATTGTTCATTTTTGGATAAGTAACAAAGTTGAACAGTAGTTAGAATATTAGCCTATGTCTAAAGATTTTTCATGAAAATCAAGCTTGGAACCCATTAACACTACTAGTCACAAGATATTCGTTCAAGTAGATAAGTGAGCATAATTGAGAGAACCTGAGGAATCATTAGTTGGGACTTAACCCTTAAGTGAGATTCGAGCTATTCTATTTTTATGAGGGTTAATATGCTATTCTGAGTTATTTAATAGCTCATTATTTTCTTTGGGTCATATCTACTCATTGTTTGATCTCATTATCTTTTTTTTTAGCTTGAGACTGAGGACGATATCAAAATTTGATTTACACTAGAAAATCTTATGATGACCTATCAAGGAATAAAAATGACTATTTGAACATGGGAAATGATACAGACCTTATGTGTTTAAAATCTATTCTAAGCCTAAAAGAACCTAATCACATTATCAATAGTTCGCCCATTGAGCCTTTCACTTGCTTTTATTTTGGATTCTAAACCCGATACCCAACTCTAATTAGGAGTTCAACACAATGATGTGAACGCTCGGAGTCAAGCTCTTGAGTGAGCACAAAAAGTTGCACCTAAAGGGCCTCGTAAATCCCTTTCAGGTGGGCTGCCTCAGAGCGCTCAAGTCCAAAACACTATGGGAGTCGGCGACAAATTTAGTGACATTTGCCAAGCAATTGGCAAACGCAGTCCGCTCATCTACTACCTTGTTCCGTCGTGCCTAATCGTCTTCTAGCTCAGAAAACAACTTGATTTGAGCAGCCTGGGCCTCGTCCAGGTTTACTTGGATCACCTTCAGCTGAGATTCTAAAGACGATTGGGCAGCTAACTCGCTGTTAAAACTCCTCTAGGCCTCATCCAATTGACCTTTCAGATTAGGCTAAGCACCCCACTGCTCAGTCTGCCAATCTATCCTGCTAAGAGCATCAGAGAGTTGTACCTCTTGCTCGATGAAATTTGTACCTCCACCTCAGTGCCCGCTATGTCAGCATGAGTAAGTGAGCCATCCCTTACTCGAAAAAATACGCAGGTGCGAACGATAAAGCACGACAAAAAATCTAGTGACAAATCAACCAAGTTGTAAACTTACCAGTATCAGAAGTTGTTGCCCACGATCAAGGTGCGTTCCCGCGACCGCCTTTTCCAATAGCAGCTAGTCAGCCAACCAAGAAAAACTCTTCTTCATCAAGTTAACGGTATCAGTCTTGTGATCCACTCCTGGTGCCACATGCTTTGCTCACCAGAACTCAGGAGCACGAGAATCGACCACAGTGTCAATATGAAGAACTTTTGGATCATAAGCCAATCTTGTTTCTCCCCTGCAATTCTTGAAGGAAAAGACTCAGCAATCTGCTTCCCTTTATTTGCAAAAGAGGAAGGAGGTTCGAACAATGCTCCAGTTCCTGGATTAGCGGAAAGGTCACAGACTACGTTTTTAGAGGCAAGTTGTTCTTTTACAACGGTCAGACCCGCATGCAAACAAGGGGTGGTGATCTCCAAGGCCAGTTGCTTCATTCCTGGTTCAGCAATAGCCTGGGCATTCGACAACTCCTCCTCACCAATGGTCAGATCCACAACATCCCTCTCTCAATGCAAAAGAACAACAGGAGCGGAGCGAATCACAACTTGGGACTCTTAGAGTCCGGGGGGGGGAGTAATCCTTGATTTTTCTTCTTTAACGGGCTAGGCATCTATAGCACCTTTTTCTTTTGGGACCAGGTGTTTGTGCTTCGACGCCCAAAGAAGAACCGGTAGGCTCAGTCAAGGCTTTCTCTACGCTACTGGACTCGCTAGAAAACAGACCACTCTGCCTGATATTATCTAGTTGATTAACCCCATCAACGGCAGAGCAAGGAAGTCACCTCTTCCTCTCCTCAGGAGAAATGACAACAGGGTCATGCAACCCAAGTCAGAAATAACGAATAAGTCAGGCAATGAGGAGTACTAAATAAAAAAAGCAAAAGAACTTACAGAGTCCCCCAAAGTGGTGGAGGGCTTGCAGACCATCGTAGGTGAAGTATCCAAACTTTACAGAGGCATAAAAACAATATAGTTGTCAATCGTCCGAGTCATCGAACTAACCAATCAGACAAGGTGGATCACCAACCAGCAGATGTCGCACTTATTCATCTTGATGAAACTTAGATAATGATGCAACTTCACAACAGGTGGAGTTCCACATCCTTTGCCCTAATCATAGTAGCAATCAGTATACTCCACCCACTCGACACTGTTTGAGCCGAAGCAATGCCTTGGTAAGATAAGTACCGCCAGATGGCGTTAGGAATAGGAAAGCGCATCCAGACCTCAAACATGGCCTTATACAGGCAGATGCGCCTATCCATCGAAACATAGTGAGAATCGCTTTCCAAAAAGATGACAATCCCATATCACCTGGGATTTCATATCACTGACAAGGGCGGTCAGATACTCCCTAAACATAAGTAAACCCCTTAAAATGTCGAGACAACCTTGGTGCCACTCATGTGAGAAATTAAGTTGCACAGACATGGTTCAATAAAAGTTCGAGCTCAATCAAGCTGGAAAAGTAAAATACAGATAACAGAAGGAAGTTGTGAAAAGATACAAGGAAAAAACTCCCTTATAATGGGCTTATATAGGTTTGGCGCGTGGGGGGGGGGCAATTACCTAACCGCTGCATAAACATTAAATGCTGCAGGGAAGTCGAAAAGGCACCGAAATATGCCATCATGGTACAACATTAATCCCCACACATTGTCAGTTAGTGGCCAAGTACGCAGACCCACTAAATAAGGGGAGAAGCTGATGAGACATCAATCAGTCATACGATCGTAGCTGTACATGTGGCGTACGTAGGACAACCCTAACATGAGAAAGGCTTCAGCATAGTCTAGAACAAACCAATACCTAAACCATTGTTAAGCCCATAAATCAAGCACCCAAGCCCAGTCACGCTAGCACACATGGCACGAGCCTTAGAGTTTGGCCCAGGACAATAACGCCCCAAACTAAAATCTCTGAGTTGTTGCAAGTCTGAAATTTGTTCTTGTCAATCAACTCTCAACTCAATCAAGCATTGGGTCTTGAATAGAGCCAAGTGCCAAATAGACTTGGTCATGCATGTGTAAGATCTAGGGTCATATTTCTTCCCACAATCACGCCCTCGATTGCAGAGACAATTGAAAAGGGAACACTCACTAAAAAAGGTGAACTAAGGGAAGAGGAAAGGTACCCATACAAATTGCTAATTATATCTAATCTTCAATCTTCCTTGCACCATCACCTGACTTAAGTATTGGGGTGCCTTCGGCCACTAAGACGGTGGTCCCTGGCTCACTGTTGTTCGTTTTGTAGGTTTGAAATCAGCAAGGATGGATTTGGACGTATCAACATATATATCACACACACACACACACACACACATATATGCAATATTTAGCTAATGGATTTGATGTGTCAAAATCTGTCACTGCTAATTCCTTACCTGTAAAATGAACAAAAGTGAGGCAAGAACCATCGTTGTGGTAGCTGAAGGCATTCCGATGTTAAAGTCAGATGATTGAGTAAGGATGGATGTAGACTATATATTGAATTGTAATTGCAAACCTTTCTCATCCCATTTGTTCACCTTATATAGCGAGTATTTCACTCATTCATTGAATCTATCATCGAGGCATGATGGATGGAGAAAATCTCGCTAAAGATCTTACCTGTCCATGACCGGTTTCCCTTCAGTACTTCGCTCTGTTTGGGACCCAATACGTGATTGGGCCAATAGCTGTTTAAGATATATCTTGGGCTTGTGATAGCCCAAAGATCTATGCTCATGCCTTATTGTCCTGAGCCAAGCTCCAAGATTCATGCCACGTTAGGCTGGCGTAATCTGGGCTTGGGCACCTAACTTACAGGCTGAACATTGATTTTGCTGAGTCCGGGCCAGACCATCCTTGGGCCTTATTGAGATCGTTCTGAGGAATTTTCTTATTATGGTTGAGATGCGCCATGTGTTTGGTTGTGATTGGATGATTGTTTGATGTCTCGTCAGTTACTCCATCTAGTTAGTGGAATTGCATATAGGCCCACTAACTGATTGTTCGTGGGGTAATGTGTGATGCCATAGTTTGGCGCCTATTCAGTTTCTGTGTTGTAGTTAATGCCCTTGCAACGGTTAGGTAATTACTTCTCCCGTACATCAAGCCTAAATAAGCTTGCTTTTGGGGAGTTTTATCTTTATACCTTCCAGAGCTTCCTTCTGTTCTTTGTTTTAGTTTTTCCAACTTGATCAATCTCGGACTTTCATACACATGTATGCACGACCTTATTTTTCACGTGAGCGGCATGTGGTTTTCTTTGACTGTTTAGGGGGTCGCTGATGTTAGAGGAGGATCTAGCCAACCTCCATCAACATTATGAAGTTCCTAATGATCTGAAATTGTCGCTATTTGCAAAGGGTGAGTCTCAAACTGTTACGAGAGAGGGATTCATTTGCCCGTACAAGGCCATGTTTGAGGCTGGCATATATTTCCCTATTCATGTCGCCATTTAGCGTTTCCTATCTTATCAGGGTACACTACACC
>QNQO01004565.1:0-22928 GCA_003290165.1 Berberis thunbergii | reverse complement strand
ACTAGCCTGACTTTACCTCCTTTTGTTCCCATGTTCTAGGACGATGCAAATGGTGTGAAACCCACATCACAAAGTGAGACCCATGCTCCTGAAAACAAACTGAAGCAGAAAAATCTCTCCACCAGTAAAGAAGGATGGCGAGCTTCCACCTCCAAAAGCTCCTGTAAGTTCCGTCTTCTCATTGTTGTACCTGAAAGCTGTAATATGGTTATTTTTGGATGTTATCTTGAAACTTTTGATAGTTCTGCCATATTATTATTTACCACTATGGCGTTTCTTTTCTGGAGGCAGGCATAAAAGTTTTTTTTATGCATTCTACAGACATTTCTTTGTTGCCATCCATGCATAGTTGTTATTCAGTGTGAAATTTTCATACTTGATGATAGTTGTGGTTGTGTCAAGACATTTTCATATTTGTTACCCAGACCTAAGACTTTTACTACTCTTTTCAAATTTATTTTAATTGACCCCTCTCTTAACTTCTGAACCGTTATTAGTGTTTTTGGAAAAAAAATTAACTCTTAACCTTCCATTTTTATTTAAAAAAAATTGATTTCTTATTATTATGTCAATCTACTTTTGAAAATGGATATGTTTTACTTTATAAGGTACTCAGGTCCCACTATACACTTTGTCGATGAAAACTATGATACCGGTCGTATTCTTGCTCAAAGGGTTGTACCTGTACTGGCAAATGACACAGCAGAGGAGTTGGCAGTGAGGGTGCTACAAGAGGTAATTATACCTAGATTAACTTTTCTAAATTTTGTTGCTCGCATCATTGTTAAATATGCGCAAAAATATAATGTGCCACTAATGAATCAACGTTTCTGCCTTCGATAACGTTTCTGCCTTCGATAATGAAACTTGCAAAGTCAGGTGACATCAAAGATGCAGTCATGTGCCATCCTACATTCGTAACTGTGGATGATATCAAGGGTATGACATTTTTCTCTAAATATCTTATATCTTTTCTGTAATAAATCTTTTCTTTCAAAATAAGAGGCTGCCAAGTTTTAATCACAAATGATCTATAAATGACTTCTAAGCAAGTTCTATAACCGGTTACCTATTGTTCTAAGGTCTGCCTGGTATTAAAATTGGTAGGATTTCATGAAGTTTGGATGTTGCATGTTCTAAGGTCTGCATGTTCTAATGTTCATCCTATTGTTAAGCATTTCAAGTTGTTGTCTGTATAGTGTAGGGGTGGGCACGGTCCGGATCGGTTCCAAATTTGGAGGAACCTAACTCGAACCGTTTAAAAATAACGGATCCGGTCCGGTCCGGATCTCCTCATTTTGAACATTGGAACCGAACCTAACTCGAACCGTTTGGAACGGTCCGGTTCCTACGGTTCCAAACGGTTCCAAATCACAAATATAATTGGAATCTAAAAATAGGTTTCTTTGCTTCTTTAAATATGAATAAATGATATTACACAGATAACCTGTGCGACAAACATAACCCATCAAAATTAACACAGATTACAAAATGGGTACACAATATTTACATCAAAGGTGACAAATTTGAACAAAAGTAAATAAAAACTTACGAATTGCCTCCTAGAGAGAAGCCTGTTAGTCATGAACTTCCTAGTCCTGATAGTCACCGCCTTTTTGTCCGCCATGATTCTGAGAAAACAAGTTTTCCAATCAACAAACCAACCAAAGGGTCTATAGATACACAACAACTAAGCAACCCCTTTGTGTAAAACAATCAAACAAAACGAAGCGTGTTTGATTCAAGATTGAAACTTAAAATTGGGTTCTTGAAGAGTAAACAATGGGAGATCTGGAATAGAGAGGTGAATATGAACCCTAAATGTGAAATCAAAAGAGGGAGTCGAGTAAAACTTACTCTGATTGGTCTGCTACACCACCGTATCCTCTTCTCTCCTTGAGAGTGTGAGCTTCGCAAAAACGGGAGAGAGAGGCTTTTTAGGGTTTTGGTATGAAGTGTGGTTTGTTGTTTAAATACCAGTGGCTGGTTAGGGTCATATGAAGTGTGGTTTGTGATTTGAAACGGGTCCAACCCGGACCGTTTCCTTTTAAAAAATAGAAACTGGAACCGGACCGTTTTATAACGGATCTGGACCGATCCGAACCGTATCTAAAAACACAAACTTAAAATCCGAACCGTTTAGAGCAAAACGGTCCGGTTCGGTTTGAACCCGCGGATCCTTGACCCGTTTGCCCCCCCTAGTATAGTGTATACAGTACAGATATGCTGATTTTTTAAGTATATGCTGCCTGTAATGCTTCCATTTATCTCTTCTAGTTCCAGCTATGCTGATTTTTTAAGTAGTTTTGAATGGAAATAAGTATATGCTGCCTGGTCTTTGTTAGTTTCCTTTCAAAAAAAATTTGTTTTTTTGACAAAGTAAGTTTTGTTGTCAGATGGTAGAAACTCCAATATTGGATACTTGTCCTAAAAAGTCGCATTTTCTTTGTGCATTCAGGTTGAAACTGTTGCCCAGTTTGGTGTTGTACTACAGAAGCTGCTCTTACAAGGTATTGCTGGTGCGTTTTGTTCATTTGTTTAAGATTATGAACTTCGAGTATCCTAGTCCTAACAGAATTTCTCATGCAGGTCTTGATATTACGATTCTTGGATCCAATGATTTCTATTCATACCAGAATCAGGTACCTTTACATTCTCTTCAAATATTCTACCTATCATGTGGTTAGTTGAAGTGATAAATTTTGAGCATTAATCTAGCCTTTTAGTTTCTTCACTTCAGCTGTCTCATGTAAAACATGCCCTGAGGATACTGAAGTTTGATTGCTTTATCTAATGTGTTTTTTTCCTCTTCTTCTTACTTTTTTTTTGTTCAGCATAATAAGAATGGAATTGAGTAACCAATTAGAATGGATACTTCAGTTAGCTCTTATGTCATGAATCAAACCAGTAAATACGATCATGCAATATTCTTCTGTCAGTTTCTAGGGCTTTATTTCATTAGTTGTATATGTCGGTGACTTAGTTGTTACCGGGGTATGTAAGAATATCCATACAAAGGGTTTGGTTCCTCTCGAGCACTTTTTGGGTATAGAAGTATGAGATTCAACCATGAGAATAAATTTCTGACTAAGAAAGTAAAGCATATACTCAAATCTATGAAAATTAGGAGGATTGCTAAAGTTGGTATGGAACTATGGAAGTAAATTGAATAAGAAACAAGCAACACTCGACTTCTTCTACTCATGCATTTAAGTTCTCCTAAGAGAACATTTTGAACTTACCTACAGGAAGTTACATCTGACACCATTCTATAATTGGGAGGACTGCACATGAATCCATTCAACGGTCATGGGATTGCAGCATAACAAGTTTGCTTGCCTATCCTCAAGTCTAATCTAGTACAAAGAAGAAACCCATAGGAAGAAGCACATCTTCTAATGTCACCGTAGCAGTTTTCTTGATCAGAACTACTAACTGGATCGTATTTGTTTAGTTTGTTTGGTTTTTTCATTTTTTCTGGTAGAAAAAATCCAGCATAAGGAATGCATAGATATGTTAGGCATGTCACTGAAAAATCTCAACTATATCCATAATTTTCTCAAAAAGTGACTTCACCAAAGAGTAACACCCAATTCAACAAACATACTTGAAAGCAATTACCAAACGGACGTGTAACCACTGCTAAAAGCAAAACCAAACAAGTTGTTGTTGAAATAGAACTGATAGGGCTGCTGCTGAAAAAAGAGTAATTACCTACTACTGCAAACAGAAAAAAAAAAAAAAAAAAAAAAAACCAAAAGGCCCTGAAACCGCCCCTCTTTGTTCTTCGTTCCTTGAATATTTATGTCATAATGATTGTTATGAAAATTTTCACATTCTAATATTAGCTTGATATCATTAACTATTTGCTAAGTTTCATGTAAAGTGACATATCGAATAAAGTTTGATTATGAATAGGAAGAAATATGAAATATAAAAGAGAAAAAAACCAAAAGGGAAAAGAAAAACAGAATTGTCGCACAATGGTGCGTATTGTTTCTCATCAGCTTGAATCCGAATTTTTCCTTGTCAAATATGTGTTCATTCATAATAGAATGGTTATATGGTATCTCTTTGGATATTCCTAAATCTACTATTTTAGATTTTAGAAGTTGTGTTGTGCCATATGGTACACATATACATGCACAGGAACAGGTTGCCTTCTGGTCTATTTACAACATGGTGCTCACTTTCTTTATCCTTCTGTATTTGCAGCAAAATAAACAGATTTTGATTGATGTTGTTGTCCATGCTGTAAATGAGGACTATGTTGAGATGGCAAATGATTTCACCAGACTTGGGTTTCTTGCTAGTGGATCGGATGTAGCTCCCATAGTTCCAGCTTTAGAAGCTATCTGGCAGAACTCATCTGGAAAAGGACTAGCAGATTTTAATTTTCACAGTGTTACTGGTAATGTTACTGGCAGAACCCACCTTTTTTGCATGATGTTAACGACAACCGTTGGATCTATTGGCATCTAGTAACCTAGGCAACTGATTGGCCTAACATGGAGGTGTTTTGAAAGGGACATCACCCAGTTGTATTAGGAATAATTATGTATTTGATTAAGTATCATGTTGGAGGTTTGGAGCAATCACGATGACCAATTGCTTGTAATATGTTGAATTATGATTGATAATTAATTTGTTTAATTCAGGCTGAATTAGAGCTGAATTAGTTCATCCAATTCATGATTCTTTTGTCTCATTTGTGTGGACTATGTGTAAGGACTGATTTTGCAGGTGCCATGGCTGTGATTTTGCTGCAGCAGCAAAAAAATATAATTTTTTTTCGATTATATTAATTTGCAACGGTTTCAAACCGTTGCAACAAAACAGATTTTTTTTTTTTGAATTTTGTTTTAATTGCCAACGGCTTACAACCGTGGTTACAGCTTGCCACGACTAGGAACCGTGGGCGTTCTTCATAAGTTCCTACGGCTTAAAACCCGTGGCCAAGGTTAGCCATGGCTAAAACCGTTGCTATCACGTTTGCCACGGTTTATTTCTGACTGTTTAGCCACGGCTACAAACCGTTGCTACCTCGTTAGACACGGTTTATAACCGTTGCTACCTCGTTAGACACGGTTTATAACCGTTGCTAATATCTACACTTTGTCACGGCTTAAAACCATGGCTATTTTTGCCACGGCTAAAAACCGTTGCTATTGTTCTTGCAATGGTTTAGAACCGTGGCTAAATGTTGAAAATCACCTCCCCCATTCAAGCATAAAACCGTTGCTACAATGTTTAGCAACGGTTTATAGCCGTTACAAGGAATTTCGCGACGCCTCTGTAGCCCACGGCTCTTAGCCATGACAATGGCTTATGCCCACGGTATAGAACCGTTGCTAATGGGGTTTTTGGTGTAGTGGTGGCTGCACTGCAAGTGCGCCAAGAAATTTTGATGCTTCCACTCTGTTTTTTGGCTCTGCCATGGGGCGAGAATGCAGACTATGGCTTGCAGGAATGCGTGAAATAGTTATGAAATGCATGTGCACTGGAGGAACACAGGCGTGTGCTGCGATGGCGAAGCTGCTATGTCTCGCGGATGATCCGCACGCTGCAGCACAGAGTGCGTCCCAGACAGAGTGGGCTGCTGCTTCAGTGTAGTCTGCGTTGCAGTGTGCGGGCTGGTTGGACAGTCGAGTGTTGCAATCGGATGGGTCATTTGTCTCCTTTCCGGATGCAATTGGTTAGATTCGTTTCGTTTTGGTGTTTACAACTTTTCTACCTACTATTAGCTTTGTATTCTGGAAACTGTATTCAGGACAGGTTTTTGTTCTGAATTTTGTGTGGTTTTTCAATACGGGTAACGTTGCAATGTACCCCGTAGCGTTTGTAAGTCAATTTTTGATAAGTAATAAAGGTCTGGCATTCCATAGTTGCCCCTCCCCACTGGAGGTTAATTTTTTTTCAAAAATATATATTTTTTCAGTTTAAACATACATTTTTATTTTATTTTATTATATTTTAATTATGTATTCTAGTTATTACACTCATTTGTCTATGCTATGATTGTCGACGAAGCGACCTTATGGCTTAAAATATGAGTATAGGGTTTAATTGGATATATACAATGCACTTCTACATTTTTTATAGTTGTATTTATTAAATAAATGCACGGTGCTAAATTACAATTAATATTTTCTAATTTGTATGTCTATTTGTACATGTTATTTGGAGCTTGTTATTAAATTATCAACCTAGGGCTGGAAAAATTATTGGCTCCGCTTTGGATAATTAATTATTATTATCAATTAATAATCTTTTGCCATTTTGCCCCCTCTTAACTAAATTCTTGGGTCTGCCACTACCTACAACCGCTTCTCCTTCTATGTCATCGTGGCCCATAACTTTCTTCATAACAAGCCTTCCTTGGAACTGAAATTTCTCCAAGACGAAGATTGGCTTCCCACCAGAACTTATTGGTGGAGGAAGACTTTTCTCACTTTCCTTTGAGCAATCACTAGTTTTCTTGGTCGGTGCACGCTTCACGGTTGATCCCTCTTGGTTCTCATTGACTCGAGATCCATCCTTCTTGTTCTCAAACTGTGGGGAAGAGATGAAGTTTCCCCTTCAAATGATCTTCACAAGACACAAAATGGAGAATGGTAAAAAATATGGGAGAGTGAAGGGCACTTAAGGAGGAGAAAAATTTGTAGAAGTGGGTAATGTGGTGACAACACATTGCATTACGCAGGCGTTTGACAGTGTAGTAGCTGTAGCTTTGCAGTGTTTCTCCCTCTGTTCATATCCAAATGCGTGTAGTTAACTCTTCAGAAAATCTACTTCAAGTCAAGTCAATGCTAATGTAATCATTCCTTTCCAAGTAAAAATGGGTGTTGCACTAATAGAAACTATGAAAGCTTGTACGCAGAGAGAGCCATAGATTTGGGTGTTGACCAGAAGTTGTCGTCATCATCGTCACTAACTAGGCTTACCTGATCAAATTAAGCTATCATTGTCTGTAGAGAGCAAGGATCCCTTGGTGAGTCGTCATCATCCAGGCATGAAAATGCTGACTAGACTCACATTTCCTAGGCCATCATCATCCGCACGCAAGCGGACTAAGCGTCGGGTGCACTAGAAGTCGTCGTCGTTAGTTGCAAACTGACTAAGCCTACCTGGTCAGATTCAGCAACCATAGTCAATAGAAGATCAATGATCCCTTGGTGAGTCGTCGTCATTCAAGCATGAGAGGCACTGACTAGACCACATTTCATGGCCATCATCATCTGCACGCAACGAACTAGGCTTCAGATGCACTGGAAGTCATCGTCGTCAGTCGTGCACTAACTAAGCTTACCTGGTCAGGTTCAGCGATCATTGTCTATAAAAGAATAATGATCCCTTGGTGAGTCATCGTCATCAGGCATGAAAGGCGCCGACTAGACTCCCACTTCCATAGGCCATCGCCATCCTGCACAGCGGATTAGGCGTCGGGCACACCCAAAGTCATCGTTGTCCAGTCGAGCCGAATCTGACTAAGTGTACTTAATCAGGTTTCAGCGATCTATTGTCTGTAAAAAAGAAATGATCCCGTTAGGCGAGATTGTCGTCATTAGGCTATGAGAACGGCTACCTAGACTCCCTTTCCTAGGCCCATCGTCATCCTCCGCGACAGTGGGCTAGGTGTCGCGGCGACCAGGAAGTCATCAATCGTTCAATCGGCGAAACTGACTAAGCTTACTGTTGATCAGGTTCGGCGATCATTGTCTATAGAAAAACAATGGTCCCTTGGCAGTAGTCATCTTCAAGCGTGAGAGCACTGACTAGACTCCCACTTCTTAGGCCAATATGCGCGCAACAGACTAGGGCAGGCGCACCAGAAACCGGTGTTGGTTTTTCTCAGGACCTGGTCTGCCTTGGGAGGGGACAGGCATCGAGCAGGGATCCTGTTGCTAATTCTCCTGTATAACTTTTCATTTAGGAGAGTGTATTGTGCTGCTCTGCTTCTGAGTTTCTGGCTTCGGCCGACAGGGCTCCGCTTTCGATATATTTGAGAATCAGAGTCATCCAATTCACTTATGTGTTGTGGCTAGTGAACATCGTTGGGCTCTTCTTCATCAAGGCTTGATTGGTCTAGTATTCGATGATGTCGTTTGAGACTTCAAACGGAGGCTAAGGCTTCCTTGGCCAACGCATCGATTCTTTTATTATCGTCTAGGGGGCATTGTAAGAGTTCACGCCTCTTGAACCCACTGAATGCCTTTCCGCTGTAGGTATCATGCGGGGGTCTTTGTTGTTGAATGCTCCCTTGACCTAGTTGACTACCAGCCTTGAATCGCTATATGTCGTTAGGCAATCTATCTCGATCCCCTTAGCTAGCTTTAAGCCAGACATGAGGACCTCATATTTGGCTTCATTATTTGAGGCCGGGAAAATCAAATCTGACAGCTTTCTCAAGGGTAAAGCCGCTTGGAAAGCAGAGGTGTGATTCCAACTCCGTTTGTTTTTCCTGTTGATGACCCATCGCAATGCAAGGTCCATCCTTGTATTGTCTGAATCTGGGCTTGAAGGTCTGCCATTGGTTCTTCTCCACCGGTAAACTCAGCGATGAAGTTCGCCCAGTGTTTAGGCTTTGATGGCAGTTCTTGGGGTATAACTTATGGTCAAACTGCCCAAGTTCTATCAACCATTTCACCATCCTACCGGATAACTTTGGCTTATGAAGTACTATGCGGAGTGGGTGCTTGGTTTAGAACTGTTATAGATTGAGCTATGAAAATAAGACCTCAATTTCCTCGAGTACATGACCAGTGCCAGAGCTAACTTCTCCAGGTCTAGGCAATGTGCCTCTGCTTCCATGAAGGTCCTACTGGCGTAGTACACTGATCTTTAGATTCCGCAGTCGTCCTGCACAAGGGCTGAGCTGACGACATGCTTAGAGACGGACAAGTACAAGTAAAGTGTTTCTCCTGTTGCGGTTTTGAGAGCAGTTCGGGGCTCCCCATGTACGCCTTCAAATTTTGGAAGGTTTCTCACACTCTTCATTCCATGAAATCCTTTGTTTTCCCTCAGTATTTTTGAAGAAATGAAGGCATTTGTCGGAGTGAATTGGATATAAACATGTTGAGTGTTACCCCCCCTTTCAGTCAGGCTCTAAACGTCACTGATTTTGGCAGGGGATTTCATGTCGAGAAGGGGTCTGAATCTCTTTTAGATCAGCTTTGATTCCCCTATAGCTTTACTATGTAATGTAGGAATTTCTCTGACTCAACTCCGAATGTACACTTTTGTGGGTTTAGTTTTCATCTGATACATTCGAAATTTGTTGAATGCTTCGATGAGGTTTGCTATGTGGTCGGGGCTGCGGAGGCTCTTGACCAGCATATTGTCTATGTAGACCTTCATGTTCCTGCTGATTTGTTCTTTTGAACATTCGATTCACAAGCTATCGATACGTCACACTTGCGTTCTTCAGCCGAACGACGTTACCCTGTAGCAATATATTCCTCTCAAAGTTATGAAAGATGTTTTTTCTTAATTAGGTGGGTGCATTAATATATGGTTGTAGCCTGAATAGGCGTCCATGAAGCTCACGAGGCGTGTCTGGATGTGGGAGTCCACAAAATAATCGATGCGAGGAAGTGGGAAGTTATCCTTCGGGGCATGCTTGTTCAAGTCCGTGTAACCTACGCAGATTCTCCAATTCCCATTTTTCTTCCTTACCAATACGATATTTGCCAGCCAGTCCGAGTATCACGCCTCCTTGATCAATGGTCCGCGTTGAGTAGCCGTTGCACCTCCTTGTTTATGATTTTATTTCTTTCAGGTGCCACATGCCTCTTCTACTGTCGTATAGTTTTTCTCATGGGGTCCACCTCTAGGCGATGAGTGATTATTGATGGGTCGATTCCCACCATATCTCGCATAGTCCAGGCGAAGACGTCCTGGTTCTGTTGCAGTAGCTCAGGTCAGTTGATCGGCCAACTCTTTGTTTAAGCGGAACCTATTTGAATGGCCCTATTGTTGAGAGGGCTATCAGGTAAACCGTGACAATTTTTTCGATCGGATTGACCGTGTTTGGTCAGCCCCAGGGGCTCACTGGAGCTTCATCGTCTGAGGTTGGTTGTTTTATCCCAATTTCTTTGGCAAGATTAAGAGACATCTTGGCCGCAGGATTAGTCATCAGCTGAAAAACTATCAGGCTATTGTGGGGTCATGTATTGGCATTCTCTGGCCGCTGCTTGGTCGCGTCGTATGGTACCAACTGTTTGGTTGACTGGGTATTTGGTGCATTGGTGTAGAGTGCAAACTGTTGCTTCCATTTGGTGTAGCCAGGGTCTCCCTAGAACAGCGTTATGGGGTGGATGGTGCGTCGATCACTATAAACTCTTGAAACATGATTTTCTGAATTGGCGGGCTCTTTCGTGACTACCGTTAGTTGTATCTTTCCCACCGGGAAGCGCTTTTCGACGTTGAAATCAATCATTGGATGATTATCAAAAGTTAAGACCTCTTCCTTTAGCTTCATGTTGCGGAATGTGCAGGAGGTTATAACGTTAAATGAGATCCCCGTGTCCACCAAGGATCTCCTTACTTCCCTGTTTGCTAGGGAGATCGTGATTACCAGAACGTCATTATGTGACAGTTTGGACGCCTCGAGGTTTTTGTCTGTAAAGGCTAGTGATATAGAAGGATCGTGGCTCCAAGTGCATGACATCTGTCGGTTGCCGCATATCGCTCGAACCCTCATCTCCCTGAGGACTCTTTTTCTTGACTTGTTTGATTACTCAGACTCAAAATGTGCCCCATAAAAGTCGTATATCATGTTTGTTTATTCATCCCTTACTCTCTCGTCGGAAGGGACAAGGGGTTTCTCTTCGGATTCGACCTTTTTCCTGGCAATCCGCTCCTTGTTTAGAGTGATGTAACTTTATGCTTCTTTTTACTAGGTTCGCCATATTGTCAGAGGTCTAGAGTTAGGAAGTTATAGAACTTTTTGTTCTTCGGACCATTGGGGAAGGCTGTGACGGCTTGTTGCAGACGTTGATGGAAGTCAAATCGTTATTGAAGCGCGTAACGTATGTTCTTAATGTCTCATCTGGCTCTGTTTCATGGATTTGAGTATTTTTCGTCATTAACGAGATCTGTTGTATATAAGATGATTGCAGATCCATCTTGGGCTCCGGCATTGCTGTTGCTGGCGCAGGGGGCATTAGTCTGCTACCCTTGTGTTTGTCGTCACGACTAAAAGCGGTGGTATAGCATTAGTCTGAGCATTTAATGTGTTCCCTTGTTCTTCATTGTTACGGGGTTTGGTGGTCACCATCTTATTGAATTCTGAAGAGAGGTGATGTTAATACTTCGTTAGGAACTCTATCGTCCCCCACGGATGGTGCCAAAATGATGTAGTCGATTTTCGCTCCTTGGTTGACCTTGACTTGTTGACCTACACAAGGAACGCATGTGAGCTACGGACCACCGTTGTGGTGGGCGATGGCACTCCAATGCTAAAGTCAGACACGGATCTGACGAAGCTTAGCTGTAAACAGGGAATTTGTAGCGTACCTTTGTCCAACAACTTCATGTCTTATTTATAGTATTGGAGTCTTAGTTCGACCAGGCCATCGGTGGCATAGTTTAGGGAAGGAGATATTCTTGGAGATCATTATCTAATTAGGAGTCATGCTGTGGAGGAAAATTTCCATATTAGACTCGTGCTCCTAGATACGCTGAAGATAGTTCTCAATTAGAGTGTTGTTCATATATGAAAGTTTTTATGTATGGCGTATACTCTAGTATTTGCTTCCTAGTTGGGAATAATGTGCTACTAGCTTGCCTATTCGAAGCTGATCCCCCGAGATACTTGCCTTAATAGATCTTACAAGTATTAGAAATGGTTGTGAGATGTGTGGGCTTAGCAGGTTTAATAATATGGGTCCGTCTGGCAGACTGCACTACGTGGGCTTGATGTCGCTGAGCCGAAACAGTGTTGGGCTAACGTTTGGGCCTGTTATTCCTTGAGATCATCATGACACGTGTATGGTGTAGAAGAGATGATGTTTCAGTGTATTATCAGTAGGTGTATGAGGGTTTGAGTGGATATGCAGAACCTAGTGCTCTGATACCATATAAAGTTGTATATGAGAATTGTGTTTTTCTTGAATGAATAATAATGATACAGAGGTGTCCCTTTTATAGGGCTAATACAACAATCTAGATTCTATAATTTCCTAAACTATTGTGGTCATATCTTTCGGATTAAGCACATATCAATTACAAGAATAAGTTGCTTCCTAAACTATTGTTATCATATCTTCTTGATTAAGTACATATCAATTACAATATCTTAACATAACAATTACAATATCTCAATATCTTAACAATTGAAGATTGTAAACAAGATAAAAGAAATCAATTTTATCCATTTATGAAAAAAAACAGGGCAAGTAAGATTTCTCCAATTGTGTTTAACCTCAAATGCTTCTGATGCAGTCTTTTTCCGCTCCCTACTATGACCTGATCTCGCCAACTTGCTGACATGCGCAAGTAACGCACGTGAACTAAAGATCACCGTGGGGTGGCGAATGACACTCCGATGCTAAAGTCAGACAGAGCTCTAAAGAGATCTAATGTTGTAACAAAGAATTTGTAGCGTACCTTAGCTTACCAATCTCATGTCTTATTTATAGTGCAAGAAGTTCTGGTTCTACCAAGCCATCGTAGGCATAGTTTAGGAAGGAGATCCCTCCCTAATTAAGAGTTGTGCTGTAGGAAAGAAGTTTTCTATTAGCTTTGTGCTCTTATATACGGGGAGATAGTTACCAATCCAAAAACAATTCGTAGAAGGGAATGTCTCTGTGTGGAAGATACTCTAGTGTTTGCTTCCTAGTTGGAAGCAGAGAACAGTTGTAGTTGCCCGTCCGAAGCTGATCATCGAAATGCTTGCCTGAAAAGGGCTTACGAGTATTGAAGATAGTTGTGAGACGAGTGGGCCTAGCATGTTGTGAGAGTTCGGCTCCGCCTGGCGGACCACAGTTGGGTGAGCTTAGAACTGCTAGGGCCGGATCAATGTTGGGCTGACGCTTGAGACCGTAACTCCTCGAGATTATCATGACACATGTACGGCTCCGAGGTGTGACCATTTTTATGTATCATCGGCTACTCCCCCCGAGTTAGTGGGCCGTCACATCAGTTCGCTAAGTCATTTCTTGAAGGGATGCCCCCACTCATGATGATTGAGTCTGAATCGTTGCTTGAGCCACGCGCTGCATTAATTGAACGTGTGTTGGTTCAGCAGATAAGATAGGGAAGCCAACGTCTATTTAGGTCATCAGCTGTGTAGAGTCTGATTCTTCTATTTTTCTTGCTTTCGAAGCTACTGCTCTCATTATAAAAGATTGTTCATCTTCCTCATGGCTCGAAAAACCTTTTTGATAACGTTGTCTTGGCCGAAGGCCTGGAGTTTTTCGAAAACATGTTGTTGTCCGAACCTAGTCTCGCCAAAATCCGTACAAAGTTTGGGGTCCCTGAGGACCTGTCGTTGCATCTCATGACAGGTGACCAGATGTCGATGTCACATCCGGTTGGTTTATCTGTTTGCACCGCGGGATGCTTCAAACTGGAGTGCATTTTCCGATTCTGGATGTGATCTTGAAGTTTTTGGACGTCCGGATTCCTCCGGCTCATGTGGGGCCCAATCCATATAGGATCATCCTCATGATTGTGCTCAGCGTTAAGGAGGCCGGTGTTAGCGTGACTCCGTGGGTGATTCAGTTGCTGGCTTCTCTTCGGCTAAAGAGTAATGTTGTTTGTAAGACGAAGTCACTGAATTGCTTCGTTAAGCTGCCTGATGATTTCAAGTTCTGGTAGAAGTACTGCTTCTAGGTCCCGTGGATTCGAAGTACTTTCAATGCAAGGGTCATCCGCTCGAGCGATAGTTCAGGCCACTTCGCGAGTTCATATCTTTTCTTGTGACTTAGATATGTTTGATAGTGGGCCGATTAACCATCGTTTAAATTTTTCTACAGGAAGGTTTCTCACTACTCATTTTACCTTAGAGGAGCAAAACACCATAGAGAAGTTCTGCATTCTGCTGAAAAGAAAGGTGGTTGATGTCATAAGGGTACTTCATCCGTAGTGGGCTGTGGGACAGTTGGCACGTCGCCCCCACTCTGTATCGAGAGTCGCGCATTAATTTGGAAGATGGGGCCCCTTGCTACTAGGTCCACAGCTTATGTTTTGTCTGATATGGAGAAGCTGTCTGAGACTCTTGCCTCCTTCATGAGGAAGATGTCTCGCGTCAAAACTGGGCCATCTTCGGCATGACCTGCTCCGGTGAAGGGGGAACGGGAGTCTGCCAGACCTATTGATGCGAAGACTGATGTTTCTGGCTTTGAGAATGATTATCTGCGATTGGTAGAAGTTGTAGACAGGTCAAACCTTAGTGACGCGCATGTCGAGGCTCTGAATGACTGTCTTGTGTGGGTTGCAATGGTTGCTTCCGATGGTGCCGATTCACGTTAGGTCACTCCGGCAGAAGGCTCTTGTGAGGATTTGCCTGAGATGGTAGAATCTGATTGCTCCATAGTTTTTCGCTTGATAGTGGTTGTGGTACCGGTCGTGTCTCTTGCAGTCCTCATTGCTCACTGTCTCGTTCTAGGCCTCAGCTAAAGGTGTTGGAAGGTCCTTTGGATACTTCGTTGCCTTCTCTCCTTCCGGATCCCATTGAGCAGTCTCGCAAAAAATGGGTTGTTGTTGTTGACAAGGGAAAGACCACGAAAGAGAGCTTGAGGACGATGACGACTGTGAAGGACGGTGGCGATCGTGAAGGGTGGTGCCAGCATAGTTTTCGATCAGGAAAAGTTTCATCCGGGTGCACAGATAAGCATGTTTTCATCGGATATGGTAAAGCTGGGTTCTCAGGTCTGGCACCAAGAGGTGGATTGCAAAGTATGCTTCGAGAAAGCATATAAGCAGGCGTCATAGTTGGCTGATGGATCACACTCCAAAACCCAAGGAGGACTCGTTGGAAAGGTGTATAGATAAGGGCTTGAAGTACCTTATGACGGGTACATCTCATTTGGGTCATGCGTCCATTGTTGGGACGAAAGTTGAGGTGGCTCGTGAGAGAGTATACACCTTGGAGCGTGTCTTCTCGCATATTCAATCAATGTATTTGATATTCACATAATTATTACATAATATATCCCTTAATTTATATATGTTAGTGTTTCGATTATTATATTTTATAATAATTATTTCGTTTTCATGTCTTTGTAGGAATTTGAGCCGTGAACGATGAAATTGTATAAAGGCGACAATTTAAGGAATGACAATTGGTCGATTCTAGAGGTGGTACAAAGTAGATGGTCACATATCTAAACCTAACCCTAATAAACCTAGGTCCACCTAATTTAACCTAAGCCCAAATCCAAAATGTTAACCTAAAAACCCAAGCCCAATTCCTTTTTGAGAACCCAAGCCCAAGAAAATAGGAGAACCCTATTTAGCTCTCCCCAGTTTGGAGAAAGTCCTCTATCTTTTCCTCCCTTCTCTGGGGGCTCTTCCAACCACCACGCCAATCCACCCTGCCGGCAATCCTTACTCGATAGGAAAGCTGGCAGTGCGATAATCCCGCCATCACCACCTCACCTCGCCATCGTCCAACACCTTCACCCCACTGAAACAGGGGCGTGACAACCCTGTTTCACGTCATCACGCCACACAGCCACCACCACCACCACCGAGCACCACCTTCTCTGCCATCACCCGAACACCACCACAGCCACTTCGCGCACAAAATAGTCCATGTTTCTCCTCCTTCACGAACCGCCGCCACCCCTATTTCTCCCCTCTCTCGATTCTCCTTCCCGTTTCCCTCTCTATTTCTCATTGTGTCTCTCTTCGCCGTCAGCTACAAAGCCAGCAGCCACCGCTAGAATCGAGCAACAGCAAGCTCCTCGCAACAGAACTTCACCGCGCCACCTGGAAACACGCCGGACATTCCCACCGTCTTCCCATCCGCCATCCAACATCCTGCCGCACACTCGCACGCACTGAGCATCACCGAATTCTGCGGTCTCTCTTGCAACAGTGCTCTGGGCGTTTCCCGCCTCCTCTCTATTCAAATAGGGAGAAAAAGGTTTGGGAAGTTATTTGCACCCCCGAGTTCTCTAAGAGCCACCACAGTGCCATTAGCAGCCTTTTTCTCGGGATTCGTGTTCGTGCAGAGATGAGTTGTGGCATACCACACCATGAGGAGATGACCACCACTACCATGGAGAACTAAACTATTCGCCAAGGCGAAGATGAACCACAGGGTTTCCTAGAGTTTGTTGTATTTTAAATTTATTGTTTTTTTTATGCTTGAACGTTAAACACATTTGATTTCTGAGTCTCAATAATTTGCTTTCACCGATTATATCCTGATTAATTATCTAGACTAGTCGGTAGTTAGAAATACCCTTTGTTGGCATTCAAAGCCTGATTTAATCAATTAATCTGAATTTGTGATTGTGTGTGCCGTAAGAAGACATGCAATGCTAGGGGTTTAGGATTAGTTAAAATAAACATGTGATTGTGTGTGCCGTAAGAAGACATGCAATGCTAGGGGTTTATACCTTTTTTATTTTTTTATTTTTTTGAAAGACAAACAGGGTTTTTATAGGATCCCAGAACCCATAAAGATGCCGCAAGCTGGGTTTGAACCCATGACCTAGTGGTACCATTCGCCAAGCTCTAACCGTTGAGCTGTTATACCTTCGCTGAAATCAATTGCGAACTTAGATTAATTTTTAGGTTAATCATGTTAATTCTTGAAACAATAATTTGGATTATGCAAATTTCAAAGAACCTGTGGTGGATTCAATGCATTGGTTTCCCTTCTCATATTCTTTAAAACTTTCTATTTTGGTTTTTTTTAATTTGATTTTTAGTTTAGATATTTTAATTGTTGTAACCCCAATTTAAATTAGTTTAAATCAACTCTGAAATTTAATTGCAACCGCAGTCCTTGTGGATCGACCTGTATTTGCCCTTATCTACCAGTTAGACACTGTGCACTTGCAGTAATTAAATTAGGTTAAATTAACCTATTTATTTAGGTTTAGTAAAATCTGCATCAGTATTCTGATGCGCTCCATGAAGTTGAGTGGCTTAAGAAGCAGGCCGAAGAAAAGTGGTTGGATCGGTCAACCGTGGCCGTTGAGGCTCAGAGGGCTCGTCTGGAGGACCTTGAGCGTGATTTGACAGTGGCGGTGTCCGAAAGGGACAGACTTAGACAAGAGTTGAGCCGTATCCGTCGAGAAGTCGAGGTTGCGCAGGAAGCTGCGGCTAAGGAGAGTTTTGATCTGCTGTCTTTCGCTGAAGAGAGTGGTTCGAAGGAAGTTTAGAAGCAACAATTAGAATCCGATGTGGAATTCTATACTCGAGAAGCGAGGAAGGCCGAAGACCAGCTCAAATTGGGGCAACATGAACTTAGTGTCATGAAGAGCAGTCTGATCACATAGCAGTCTCAGGTCGACGCGTTGACTGGCAAGTTGGAGCTACTGGAGTGTGAACTTGTTGATGCAAAGGTATGGGAGGAAAAACTTCTCAAGGAAAAAGGAAAATGTGAGTTTCGTTGGGTTATACATAGACGAATGTAGCTACTTGCACTGATGAAGGAAGAACATCTAGAGTGGGATCTCAGCCGTTATAAGACGATGTCGTATGTGGACCTATCTGTTACCTCGACGTCATCGAGTGAGGAAGAAAGTTTGAGTCCTGATGTCCAGGTTAGGGCGTGTGTAGACGCAAATTATGCTCCTTCTTCCACTAGGCTTAACTCTTCCATTTATGTACCATCTCATGATAAGGAGTGAACTTTGTGTGCTTGTACTATTTTTGTCTTTGATCATTAATGAAAACAGTTTTATCCATTCCGTACTTGTTGTCTCTATTGCAAGTTTTCGTTTCGCCTTGTCGTCTTGCTTGGCATAGGCTGGTTGAATCAATAGGACGTTGACTGGTCCGTCTGGGGTAGAGAGCTTGACGGCTTTGTGTTGTGAATGACTCGAGGTCATCGTGGTGTATTCATGTCCGGTAGTGGGCATGTTACGAACAATTTAGCTAGAGATCAAGTCATCCGAGTTGTGCTCTGTCCCCAAGGTAAGTTGTTTGAGAGTTACTTTGCTTGTCTGACCAATCAACTGTAGTTGCTGCTATGAGTGAGTTGTCATGGCCGAGCATGCGTGTCAGAGCGTTCGTGTCGAGTCAGGCATCGTAAGCTCGGGTGGCCTTCGCTTAACATTAGGATGTCAGTCTGTTTCAGCGTGAAGGCGCTGACTCAGCTAGATTCATGTTCACGTCCGCTGCTTTAAAGGGAAGCGGAGGTCGTGTGGGCGGGCCGCTTGAGGTCCCCACCTTCCAAATTGTTTATGTCCGAGCCATGTGGAATACAGGTTCGGGGAGTAAAGTTTTGTCGGCCAGGCTGAAGAACAGTGGTCTCTTGGCAAGTCGTCAAAATCAGTTCGGGGCTAACTAGGTTCCCACCTTCCAAATCAATTATGTCCGAGCAGAGTGAACTACAGATTCGGGGAGTAAAGGTTGGCGACCAGGTGAAAGCAATAGTCCCGTGGCAAGCCGTCGAAATCGGTTCAGGATTGACTAGGCTCCCACTTTCAAACCATATACACCATCCCCGCGTGGTGGGGGCTATGAATTCGAGAGAGGTTTGGCGTCAGGCTGAAAAGTAATGTTACCATGACAAGCTATCAGAATCAATTCAGGACTGACTAGGCTCCCACCATCAAATTATCTACACCTAAGTGCATCAAGCTACAGATTTTGGAGTGTTTGGCGGCCACGTTGAAAACAATGGTCTCGTGGCAAACCGTCGAAATCAGTCGTGGCTGACTGAATTCCCACTTTCTAAGCTACTATCTATACCCTCGCAAACGCGACTACAAGTCTAAGTTTGGTGATTTGGCGACCACGCTGAAAATCAGTGGTCCTGTGGCGAGCCATCAAAATCAATTCGATATTGACTAGGCTCCACTTATAGACTATCTACACCCTTACAGTGGGGGCTACAAGTCCAGGTTTTGATCAGAAGCTTTCGTTGCTAATCGTCACCAACTAGGCTTATCTTATTAGGTTCAGCGATCATTGACCGCGAAGGGGGTAAATGATCCCTGGCGATTCGTCATTACCAGACGTGATAGCGCTGATTAGACTCTCACTTCCTAAACCATTGATGCATGTGCTAAGCGAACTAGGTGTCGGAATGAACCAAAAGCCATCGTCATCAATCTTGGTTGACTAAGTTTGCTTGGTTTGAATACAGGTTTTGCCTGCTGGGGGGTGCAAACTTATCCAATAACATGTTGCATGGAGTGAATGAAATTACCTAAATCTCTTGGTGATTTGTAGGTATAATCCGTATGTCAGAGTTGACTAGGATCTCTAGTGCTCATGCCAACATGTGATAGAGTGTTGTTTGAATAATAGGTTGAGCCCATTGGGTCAGTAGAGGAAAGGCTAGGGTTTCCTGCACTGTGTGTGTGTTTGTACGGCATAGATTGCACGGTGACATGTGTACGGCGTAGGATGCGTGACGGTTGAGTATCGATTACTCCTCCTCGATTGATGGGGTTGCGTGTAGCGTCATTAATTGATTGACGTGGTCTACACAGTTTCCTTGGAACCGTTGTCTTCCAATTTTTCGTATAGTATTCAATGTTTGGCAGTTAATGCTTGAGTGCCTGCTTGATGAACCATTTCTATATAATGGTGTTTTCCATCGTTGTAGGCAATATATCTTTCGCAGAGCTTATTTCTGTAATGTCCTTGCTTGAAGAAGTGTTTTGGGTTTTTCAAAGGCTAAGGAAAATGCTTTGGGTTTTCCAAAAGGTGAAACTGAATCTTTGCTCTGGAGTCTTCGAATGTTTCTGACATTTGCACCGATAATGCATAGATATAGTTCTTGTTATGCGGTGGTCACCCAATATGGTGGGCACGTAGTTGATCCGCTGAGGTCTCGTAATTTCTCTCATATTTTAGATAAGTAGTATGGATTCCTACCAAGGGAGATGCCTTGGTTACACCATACCACTTTTCCCTTCGTGTGCTCGAATCCCACTGCTAACCAATGGCTGATCGAAGTGTTAGTCGACGAGCGATGTCTCCGGTGTGGTAGTCTTAGTCACACTTGCCATTGCATATGGGAAAAGTGGGTCCTCTGATATCATTGTGAGATCGTAGCTGCGTCATTGCTTGTGGCCATCCTCATATGCTTGTTTTAACCTACTTTGAAAGTTAGAAGGGGTCGGATGCTCTTGAGGAAATCAGCAGCCGTTTGAGGTCTAAAATGTTGTAGTACGAGACTTTTTTGGGGTGATTTGATGAAGCAATCTGACTGCTTAGTCTTCATCTCTTCTGCCACTTCGTCTTCATCTTGGGAGGTATGGCATCTCCATTCTCTTACCTTTATTGTCACTTGCAGATTGCTCGCATCAGAGGGTTTGCAAGTCTTCAACGAACGTTGTCCATCGAAGAATTGTCTAAGTGAGTATTTTAATTCAGTTTCACTATATCCAGACACTTATAGTGCTCAATCTTTGGGGCGCTCGTAATATATAGCCTTTTGTATTTACTTCAAGGCATTTGTTGTTACATCTTTTCGATAATCAATTAGAGTTTTTTTTTCGTAATTCTCCTTTAGAACTAAAACTCAATATTGACTATGGAAAGGGGAAACTAACAACTTAAAGCAAATTAACTGTTGACGGAGAGAAATTGATCCTAAGCCTTGAAGTGGATTCGGGTTGCTCTCGGCGGATCATTCGGCCGGACTGTCGAGGCGTTACAATAGGTCACTGAAGAGTAAACCTTGCAGGGGTGGATCTTCGCGCTAATTAAATGTTGGGGGGATGTGTTCCCGCTTGCCATGCCTTTTTGACTCACTGGCAGAAGAGATTGTTGTTCCTAGTATCGCTTGAAAGTAATGTCTCTACCGTTTTTGGCCTTGCACTGGGTCAGGCTGCTGTTCTGCATGATGTAGCTGAATCTGAGAGCACTTTATCTGTTTCAGTGCAGCATAGTAGCAGCCTCGTGCCATAAATTGGTATCCACGTATTGTTTCTTCGAGGTTGTTAGCAGTATACTTAACACACTGGTAAAGGATGGAAACCACTTGTTCCATCTAGTGGAGCCAAGGTCTTCCCAAGATGAGATTGCAGGATGACGGTGCGTCTACCACCATGAAATCCAGAAATAGGACTTTCTTGAGCTGTGGCTCTCCTGCTACCGTAGCCAACCTTATCTTTCCGATGAGGAAGCACTTCTCCCCGTTAAATTCGATCAGCGGGGGTTCTGGAGACGTCAATTTTTACTCCTTGAGGTCCATGCTACGGAATATGTTGTAGAACAGAACGTTAAGTGAACTTCCTGTGTCAACTAGAGCTCTTTTCACTTCCCACTTTGTGATGGAAACAGAGATGACCAAGGCATCGTTATGCAGCGTTCGGACTCCATCGAGGTCCTCTCAGTAAAAATCAAAGTGAGAATGGGGTTTTGAATCGTGAATGGCAGATGTGCTTGTCCTCACCCACGGATTGTGTCTGCATATCCAGTAGTGTCCTCTTGCGGGACCTATATATCTGGTCTTCATTCGATCCGATTCCATGAAGAACGTAGATTATCCCTGGAGTCGCCTTCTCTATTTCTTTAACTCCCCCTGTCCTTTGTTTGTTCCGTTGGTTTCTCAGACTTCAGAAATTCTTTCATTTTGCCTTTGTTGATCTTGTACTCAACTTCATACCTCAGACTCTTGCAGTCGTTGGTGTTGTGGCCGCCCTATTTGTAGTACGCGCAATATTTGTTGTTATCGTACTTGGAGGGGTCTCCACGTGTCTTTGAGGGCCACTTCAATTCTTCCCAGCTTTTCATGGAGTAAAGTATGTCTGACAAGCTAGCGCTTAGGGGTGTCACGGCTCTGGATCCAACATAGTTGGATGATTTCTCCAGCCTAGGACGACCAGGGTCCGGCCTGTTGTCATTGTGCTTACTTTTGCTATGTTTCTCGGACTCGCGACTATTTCCCTCCTTTTCTTGTCCCTAAAAGAGGAAGGTTTCCTATCGCCTTCGATTTCCCTTTTAGCGGTCATTGACTCCTCCAGGATGATGTGTCTCTGGATGCTCTTGAGGAGATCCACCATGTCCAGAAGGGGCTCCAAGGTGAGGTCCTTGAAAAGCTTCCCCTCTCTAAGGCCCGCAGTGAACGCCGTCACGGCTGTATCGACGTTGGACTCGTCGATGATGGTCAAATTGGTGTTAAAGTGCGTGACATACTCTCAGAGCGTCTCGCCCAACCTCTGCCTTAGAGAGAGTATGTAGTGTGGGCCTTTTCTGAAATGTTGGCTTCCGACCAAACGTGTCAGGAATTCCTTCGCCGATGTTTTGAAGGAGTTGATTGACTTTGGTGGAAGGTTGTGGAACCATGTCAGCGCAGAGCTTTTTAGACTGGTGGGAAAGGCTCTACACATGACGGACTCGGATCCTTCTTTGAGGGCCATTATGTGTTGGTAATGGTATAGATGATCGAAAGGATCGGTGGTCCCGTCGTAGGAGTCGAGCTTCGAGGGAGTGAACTTCCTCGGAAGGGCCTCATTCATTATCTGGTCTACAAATGGTGGGACGGAGAAGCGATATAGTACGTCTGAATCATGCGCCCCTCTACGGATGGGGTTCCCAAAGCCGAGCCTCTCTGTCTTGGCGGTAAGCACAGGGTTAGCCGCGCAGCCTCCCTTATTCCAATGAGAACTAGCGAGGGTCAGACTCTCCTGCGCTTGCTCCCTATCATCTTCTGGAGATGGAGGTCCATGCTGCTCCTGGTCTCCATTAGCAGGTGGTGGATTCTGTCGCATAAGAGTCTCCACCGCCTTGGTGATATGTTGTATCTGAGATGCTAGCACGTCGATTCTGGGGTCCATGGTTAT